>JAVSBS010021332.1:28221-39886 GCA_033124195.1 Coracias cyanogaster
TGAGGAGCCTGGGCTGAATTTGGCTCCCGTAGGTAGCTGAGTCCCTCGCTCAGATTTTCACCTGGGGATCTCTCCTTCACTCACTCTTTAAGACAGAACTAGTCATGCAAGACCTTCCTTCTCACCTGTCACCACTGCCTCCTGCCTCCACCTTGACTCTACTCTGAAAAAAGAAGTGATGCTTCCCTTCATACCTCCTCCCAAGGGCGGCCAAAACTCAGTTGGCGTCTCTTCCTCCAGAGACAAAAAGAAGATGGCCAGGATGAGCAGCTGGGTGCTGCTTTTACAGTGACCTAGAAGGGGGAAGGCTATAGGGAATAGGGCTGCCCAAACCCACATGTGAGCCCTCATCTTTCCCTCACTAGGTTCTGTTGGAACAGAAAGCCATGCACAGAGAAGGCAGACAGGCTGCTCAGAGAAAAACAGCCCACCTTCCCTTCTTCTGACACAGGCAAAGCTCCATAAAATTGCCCACTCTGTGCAGCTGCCTGTGTTGCCTGCTGTCCTGAGCTGCCTTGAAGCTCAGAGAAACCACTCACACACAACACAAAGTGCATTAGGAAGCAGAGAAAGGGAACGAGCACCAAGAGCAGATCTGTGTTCTCCTTTCCCTGTAAAGTCCAGATTTCTTACCTGAAAAAGGTGTAAGTTACTTGATTATTTTTAATGCCTCTGAGACACTGTATTCTAAATAAATGTTAAAGTCCATGCTACGGTTGTGAAAGATTGCAATTAATACTGTAATTATTAAGCTCCATAAAAGTCAGATGCTTTACACAGAAAAGCACTTGTTTCAGTGGAGCTTTCTCAGGGTTGGGTTTATTTGGGTTTCTCTTCCACTAGAATTCCCTAAACCTATCAAAGCTAATCTGGCAATCTCTCCTATTGAGTTCTCCCATTTTTCCAACTATCTGTGGGCCAGAGGCTGACTCAGCAATATGGTTGGGTCACTTGCTGGGAATACGAGAAACTGCAGTTCAATGTCTCTCATCAGGTGGACAGCACAAACCTCCACCTCCTACAACCCAGGGAAATGACTCAGTTGTTAGGTTACTGGTAATCCAATGTGGAGTCAACCTTGTGGGTATGGCTTTTTCAGCAGTGAAAATGGTTTCTGTTTTTTTTCTAATACGGAACAAATTCAGAAGTCTAACCTCAATTTTGTTCTAAAACAAAAATCTTGCATTCTGGCCAGGCCTCAGTAATACCACTTCCCATTTAAATAGTCTTCTTTGTTCAGGGTGTTTGTGCTCCCCTTCCTTCCACACCCACGGTGGCACTGAAGCATTGGTTCCACAGCTTTCTTCAGATCACTAGTGACCTGACAGCAGACGGACATCCTCCAGACACCTTTGATTCCTCTGTTTCATTTACCTGAAGTGCTCAGAAATAATAGCCAGTATCTGGCAGCCTTCTGGTATTTTTTTGTTCACTGCCAAAGAACACACCCACAGTTCTCACCCACCACTGAAAAGAAAACAGGACAAAAAACAACAGAAAAACCACCATGCTGGCATGACCAGATGTCATCCCTCAGCTCATGCGTGTCATGGTTGGCCACAATACAGAGAGAAACCCTGCCCCAAAGAACCACCACAAAAGATGTAACTGGTGGGAAGTATCAGGCAAGAGACTGCAGGAACGGATGAAGCATGAAGAAGAAACACCACGTGGCTCCAGAGCCTGAGCACAGGCTTTGTTACGTCTTCTCTATTTCACGTAGACCTTTTACCTCACTAACTTCTACCATTTCCAGTCTCTGCAGCTTTTCTTGTATTAATTTTGTTTAAAATGTTGCTGTTACGGCACTAGTCAGCAGTCACTTTTGTTGCTTTCCTCCTATGATTTCACTCATAGATGGCCATCTATGAAAAGACACTTTTGAATTGCTTACAAATACACAGCCAGGCGATTTAGACAACTATCAATTCTGATTCCACTTAGGAGTCTGGCAAATGAAGGACAAAAAAAGAAAAGAAAAAAAAGCTGAGCCTAAATTTAAGAATCAAATCCATGTCTAAGCACTTAAACACTTAAATATGTGGTCTGATTTAAAAAAAAATTTTGGAATAAAAAAAATGCCAGCAAGGCCAAATGGGAACCAATTACTTGGAGAATTCCATCCCTTATTTTGTTGCCTAAATAGCAATCCAGGAATAGGACCCAGGAGCTCATTTTAAACAAAATATTTGCATGTATGCTGGCTAGAGCTGGAAGGAATAAATCGGATCATTGATCTCCTCTGAACTGGCAAATCCCTGGAATTTTTTAAAAAGTGCTATTCATGTTACACAGGCAATCAGAAGCTTGAATACGGCAGTTGGGCATTGAAAGGACACGAGAAAGGTTGTTCTTGTTGTAAGGAGGGAGCTGGGTAACAGGCCCTACCGCCTTGGCCCAGGTGCTCTTGATCTGGAACCCGCCTAAGACACTGCTCTAGGTACTACCCTCAGCCACCCGCCAGCCCATCAGGCTCCGACCCCTAAAAATTCGCTTTCTGTTATGTAGTTAGACAGCTGAAACACAGATATCAGCCAGCTGAAATCAACTTTCTTCAACAGAGGTCTTTTTCTTCAGCAACCTTTACATAAAAAAAAACTTCTAAGGAAAAACAGACATAAATCTCATGCTAGGATTCTTCATCCCATTCCCTCCCAAAGGGGTGGTATCACATATCAGTTTGCTCTCAAGGTTGCTCCCAAACGGCTGCATCTGTATCTCTGCTTTACTGAGAAGATGGTTTGTATGTGAAAAAGCCTTGATGTTCTTTAAACTACCCTGATCATAGGTGTAGCTGCTTGTTTTATACGGCTGATGAAGCCCAGAATTACCTGAGCATGGGAGCTCCCCAAGAGGAGTAAATGATCTGTATTAGCAAAGGCTCCTTCCTTGGTCTGGGTGGGGCCTACACTTAACTAAATCAAAGTTTACTTAAAAGCTTATTAGAGCTTTTGGCTCCATACAGACATCACATTTCTGGGAAGTTTTGATCAAAAAAGCTTGGCATGGCTACAATTACAATATTGTTACAAGTCACTAAATGTTATTGATATGTTTAAAATAGAAATTCTGAGTTCATTTTATACACAATTTATCTCAATTGCAGTCAGCAAGACCAAAGTATTTCTCAGTTTTTCAGAATTTTCACCCATCCACTGGACCTTTCAAACGTATTTCCAGCTTACAATAAGGCCTGCTAATAATGTCCACACAATAATCATTCAATAAATGTAAAGGAATAACAGCATTGAACTAAAAGGACACAGCAGCTATTGACTTTTAATAGGCCTATTAATAATTTCTCATGGTTTTCATTCTTGATTCTAAATTATCAGAACATATTACGGCAGCCATCCAGGGAAAGAGATTCTTTACTTACGCTGCTGCCCACATCGTGATCTATCCACATTTACAGGATTTTCAGTGTCTAACCTGAAAGAAACATGCTCAGATGGTCAGTGACAGCTTTGAGTGTCGGATCTGCATTTAATGGAATAAAAAACACAAACCAACTTGTCAGACACACTGCTGTGTCAAGCTCAATTACCTAAGTAAACAGAGGTAATGGTTAATTTTACTTGCTGCTCACTTTTTTGAAGCTGCCTCTGTGTTGATTTTTGCAGTCTCTTCCTGGGAAGATTACATCTGCCTGGTTTAAAGTTTCACTTCCAAACAGCATGTCCAAAACCTAAAAGCTTGCTAAAAAAAACCAGTATAGATTTGGGAAAAATCCTTCATTCTTTGGGGAAAATTAGCCTTGATCCTAAGTGGAATCTTATTTAAGCAAGCCCTGTCTGTGGGACAAGTAGTGCTTCTATTGCTGATGCGAATAGGTCATGACCTGCTGTGATGGAAGCCCATCAGGAACTATTCCCAAGTGAGCCGTCACTCTAAACGTGTGTTTCTCCACTGGTAGCCCTGAGGCAGATGCCTACGTGCTAGTCAAACAGCACGAGGAACCCTAACATCAACAAGGTCACAACGAAAGCAGTTAAAATATATTGGAATAAGGAGAAAAAAAATTTTGCACTACAACTTCAATTTTTTTTAAAACACGGCCTTACACCTTCCATTATTTATGTAATGCCAAAGCGCAGCCTGTTTTGTCATCTTCTCCGGGGAAGAGAACTACTGGACCTGTGCTGACTCATGCAAGCTGAAAAGGTGGCTCGTCCTCCCTCCAGCCATCCCTTTGACCTTGGATAAGGGGCCTAGCATCTGGAAGTGTTTTCCCTAAGTTATTCACTCCATGCTCTTTCACGCACACCCAGGCACACACACAAAAAGGCCTAGTGACTGGGAGAACTGAACTGCAGTCACCATGACACAATGAGTAATGGATCTTTCTATACATTTACATGTTGTTCAGCATGGATAAAATCCAACCGCCTACGTTCTTCTTCAAGTACCCACAAAGGAGCTGGGCAGCCTGCAGATGTTTAATGAGACAGGTCTGTTGTCCCACGTGGTTTTAGTCCAAGCAAAGGCTTATACGCTGACATTTAGGTGTGCACTGTGCACTCAGCTTCAAGCGCACTGAAGCTAAGAACCTGTAAAACCTTCAAAGACCAGGATCAATCCACTGAACTGGTCCATCTGCACCCTCACCCCTGCACCTAGCCCCGATGAAAGTGGTAGGGTACCACATCCAACCAAATCTTCTGCAAGATTCCTGCTCTACAGAGGCCAAGGGGAGAAAAGTACAATACAGAGGAGTCCCTCACAGGGGCAAGCCCCTGCAGGCAGACTCATGCCAACGGGCGGCCCTACCGACAGCTGGGCAGAGCCTGGTGTGCTGTGGTGGGTCTCTAAGCAGATGTACCTAAGCACCTACTCTGTAGGCTCTGGGCTGTGCTGGACCAGTCTTACTGAGCCCTTTTCAGTTGCAATGGTGCCTGCTCACCAGGAACACTCACCTCTGGGATCCTAAGTGCAGATCGATCGCATTTGCTGTGCCTCTTGCCATAGGAAGTCCTACTACGGCATAGGGGTAGAAGTGGCCTTTGTGCTGCTCTCCAGCTTTTCTTCCTTCTCGAGAAGCATTAAAATGATTGCGCTACTTTATACGGGGAATTTCCTCCTCACACAACAAAATAAATTCACCTGTCAGGTGCACTGATAGAGGTTTTCCACTTCACATCCAGCAACAGAAAAACAGCTTTCTCTACCAGGAGTGGGGGTTGGGGGTTGGGGTTTTTTTGTGGGGCAGTGCTTGGGGTTTTTTGGGATGGGGTTTTCTTTCGCTTTTTGGGTTTGTTTGGAGGTTTGTTTTTTGCTTTATTTGTTTGGCTGGTTTTTTTGAGAGGCAGGTAGATTAATGACCATTTATTTCTGAAAACTAGTCTCTGGGTTGAATTCAACTTCCAGCTGGTGCCAATTAAGAGGCTGCAGATCTATAAGGCTGCAGAGAGTCATTCCAGGTAAGACCAATGACTAAAGTACTTTATTCTCCATATAGACTCAAGAATCTGTAGCTAAGCAATGGTTAGTCTTAAAATTCTATTCGTACACTGAGCAATGCAATTAATAAGCACTATTTCAAGATACATGAAGCAGTATCAGTTTTCTAGACAAAATCACATTCAAGAAGTGCTCTAATGCTCCTCCACTCTGACACCAACTTGAGAACTGTCTTTTCCCTGCATACTGGGGTACGTGCGCATTGCACAGCGCTGTCTCCCTGAAATCTGTATGGTTTAGATTGTAATGGAGTCTTGGGTTTAGAGCTGAATATATGGGAGCTCTTGAGTTACAAGAAGAATTATTATTGCAAACCTGACTACAGCTACAGTTGGTGTTCTTGGAAGATGAGGGTGCAAGTAACAAGAAGCTAACAAATTCATGCCAGTAAGTCAAGTTTAATTTGCTTTCCTTTTCCCCTCCCTTCTAAAGCTGGCTGAAAAACAAGTTCCACTGTAAGTGCAGCGACTAGCAAACACGGATGCCATCACAAATACAGCGCTGCCAAGAGGAAGTCCTCCATTGACTCATAACAGAGTTTCCAATAGCAACTGCAAGATATTCTGGGCACTGAACTGAAGAGATTTAGGGATATATTCTAAACAAGATGTGCTTTTTGCTGCTATAGAATATGAATTGTATGACATTTGGACAAAAGGTTTTTAAGAAGTCACCAGTTACTTGTATTACAGGCAGAAGCGGAGGTTTCGCTGGCTCTTAATGACCTTCAATAGAGAACACTAAGCTCTCCCTTTCAAGCCTATTATCAAAGTATGGCTGCAAAAAGTAAAGACACAAGTTGTTGCTACCGGGTTTGGCATTGCAAAGGTCTCAAGTTTTTGCTATCAGCTGAAATAATACGAAAACATAGCCTTTTATTTTGGGAAGAGGAGACTGCGTGGTTGGTAATATTTCTGTGTAGCATTTGTCACTGTCAGAGCACAATACAGAACAGAATCAAGTTAATTTCTTAACTAAATAACCCATTCTTTGAAAATCTATTCTTTAATGCAAGACAGCACCAGTGGCATATTACAAAATAATTTACTAGCACTGGGAAATTACTTTTATAAGATCACATTATATCACAGTTTCTTTTCTGTACCCTTTGCCTGATGAGGGCATTTTGTACAGTTAACTTCCCTTGCAGACACGGGATTTAAATTTTTCTCTTTTTTTCATTTGAATATGGAAAACCCCCTGAATTTCCATTGCTGCAATTCAAGAGTACTTTGTTTTATCACAACTTTGTCAGAAATATTTGCTAGGTAAACTTGTAAGCTCTACTGTGTGGGAATGATGCCAAATTGCAAGCACAAATCAGAGTGCTGAAGAGTAGTTTCAAAAAGATGCAAAGCAGCAGTGAAAACTAGAAGGTTCCAAGCAGCCAAATGAGATTAAATTGGTCATGAAATCACCACAACCAAGAAACTGAACAAACTGCCTTACAGAGAAACGAATATACTGTATGCGCAAGTCTGACATTGTTGTAAGTTGCCTCTGAATAAAACGTTGCAACTTCCCAGCAGCAGAGATGCCGGCTGCACTAGAATCTCTCACTGCTGTTTTTTAATACCTTGGAGGTAAAATGTTGTGCTAATTACTGCCAAGTAATCTTGGTTTACACTACAGCTTCCCACCATTCTTAATATTAGAATGCAACCAAGTTATTTGAGATGCAGGTAAAATTTAAAAAAAGACTAATGAGGGTTTAAACTCTAGATGGCACACTCATACAGCAAAAGACTATAAATCTGAACAGAAATACATTGCTTCACCTGCGATATTTTCTTGGCTTTCCACCTGAAACATGCACGATCTATCTGCAAATACTGTTTTGAAGCCAGTTTGGGAATTACTATAATAAAACGGTCTGCGCTATTTCCCCAAGTTAGAATTAGGTGATTTAATATAATACCATGCTGTATTTGCAGTTTTATATTTCAACAGCACCGCGTTAAGTTCATTTAGTATTCCACATGCAATTCATCCTCATGGCATAGCATCCATCCTGTCACACTGTCATACTCCAATCTACTTCATGGGTAACGGGAATGAGATCTTCTATGTTTCTTAAAAGAAAACTGTCACCTTATGCAACCACCAGTTCAGTTATACACATTTTCAACCTTTGAACTCACAAGGGAAATTTTTATTGCTGCTTTGTTTTTAAGCAGGACCTCAGCTTTGTTATATTTCATCAAGTCCAGGGTCATAAAAAGGACATTTTAATACACAGCCTTTAACTGACCCATTTATGTAGAGTACGCAGCATAAAATCTGAAACTCAAATCAGCTTGGATGGTGGTAACAGTCATTAAAATGATGTTGCGATGTTTTTATTAGAATTTGTTACAGGTATGTTGCTGCTCTTATGCAACTTTACCGAAGCCATAATAAATTAAATGATAGCTGTGCAAAGGAATTGCCACTGTACACAGGAACAGCATCCAGACAGCTCAGAACTGCAAAATGCATGAATTCGGGCGTTTGACTAATTATCTGTGTAAATAAACAAGTGCCGAAAGACAAATACAATATAGATTTACAGTGTGCTAGATGCTTCATGCTAATGGTGTAAAACCAGCTTTATCCTCCAGCAAGTAGAAGACAGCTGAACAAGCCACCTCACCCTTGCAGTGCGTAACACTTGGTTGCTGTGGAGAAGCTGAGATACCACAGCTCACACCGCAGTGAACCGGTACCCACACAGAGGGTACAAAACCAGTATAGACCAGCATGTAGCCCTGCACTCGCACAGTTTTGAAATTAATGATGTGGAACATGTGTACACCAAAAGACATGCAGAAGGAATTTCAAAAGTGCATATGCATATATTGATTGGAGAACTATGTAGCCATGGAAGCATCTGCCTACATAGCCACAGAGAAGAATGTCTTTGGCTTTAAGCCAGTACAAGAGCACCTCTGATGCAAAGTACACAAGTAAGTTTTCTGCATTTCTATAGTACTGGGTATCAACTCATTAACAGAACCATTAATGGCAACTTTTTTCTCTAATAAAATGCATTCATAATCACTCCTTGCTGTATGGTAAACATTTACCAGAAAGTGTACATGTGTAGCATGCTTTTTTTCTTAAATATGGAAATCAGATAAAAATTTCTAACATACATTCTTCATCTACATATATAAATTTGTAATCTCCATTTTCAAGTACAATAAATCACAGTGATTTTTTTAAATATCATTTAAGAAGTTTATTTCTACAAATTATGGCTTAAAAGCAGGTACTGTAGATACAAAAATCAGAACAGAGTGATTTGCAGCACATGTCATTTCTTTATGTTGCCTATGTGGATAAGTTACTCATTTCAGTGGGTATTCTTCATACTTGTCATAGCAGCAATAAATAGACATTTTACTTTTCAGAAAACATTATTTTAGATAGCACGTTAATCAATACAAAATTAACTTTTAATGGAACTAGAGTGACATAACCCATAGGTCATTACAGGTTGATCATGGAATTGGAAAATTTAATACTGGATCTCTGTGCCAATCTAAGACTGAGTGATCTGCAGGGTCTCCAACATATCTTCCACTGCCTTCAAAGAGTATTTAGTTTCTTTCTTACTGCGACCTGCAAACTGAACAACAACAAAGAAGGTTGTTATTTGTCCTATATCAGAAATTCCATGCATATATTCTACGCAAATAACAGTTCTAAACTTTAGGTACAAAAGTTAACTCTGTTCACAAACTTAAAAGCACAGCCTCTTTGTTTCATTAAAACTCAGCATTTTCACTAGAATACAAGCTACATCACTCTTCCTCTAAGTAATGAAAAATACAACAGAACTGCATAATTTCACTCATTTCTCTGAATTTGAGTATTCAGCACTAATAAATATCCCACTTTAAAATTTAACATTTCTCTGAACAGAGATCTTCTGTCTGGTTTGTTTGCTCTGTAAACCTTAACATCATTTTTATTTCAGATTTGATTTTTTTTTTACGTGATCCAAATTAGATTATATTCATAATTTAAACAGTGGACCTGTTACAGAAGATAATATATTTTCTATTTTTGTTATAGCGAGACAGAGAAAGTTCTACTTATCAAAATCTACTTTAAAATAATCCAGTCATCATATAATTTTATTTTATGGTTCAAAGTAACTGTGAGTAATGACCTCATATTTGACTGTAACCTACTATTACAACAGCAATTTCTGAGAGCATTTGAAATAAAGTCTGTCTTGATAGTAAAGAAAGATATAGCTTAATAAATACTACTTATGGCTTTAGATTCCCTGAGACACATGCAGCCAAACTTGGTAAAGGAAGGGGTAGAAGCGTAGGAGATGCTGATCACCCCACACTGACCTCAAAGGGTTTTTCTAACCATACTGAAAATTCCCATCACTCATCAGCCATACATCTAACACAGTGAATTATTGACTAGGTTGGTCTTCAGTCAAATGAAATTCTTAACCATTTTTAATACACCTGCATTAAAAAGTTTCGCATTTGGGGTTGGGAGGGGTGGTAAAGAAATTACTGAAGCAGTAACTATAACTTGCTGCTAGTAAAATAGCCTATTCTCTACCTAACTGTTAACATCTAAACACTCAATAAATTTTCAATTTAATGTTTTTTATTTCAAATACCACTGGTGTCTCGCATAGTTAGTCTTTGATTTATAATGTGTCCCTTCTCTCTTGTAATTAACTTAATTTAGCAAACTCTTCATGACCTGTTAAGAAAGATTAAGTCATCAAACTCAGGTAATATCACACCAGCAACAAGCTGCAAGACCTGTTAACCTGCTTTTGACCCCCAGGCTACAATCTAACATTGGGATTCCCAATCAGTCCCGGGGTTTGGCAAAAAAGTAGTTTTGGCACAGTAAATGAAAAGCTTTTTCCAATTAAACAGTTAGGAAATGAGATGCTTTTATTGTGACAGTACTTTATAGTTAAGAGACATACTGAAAACACCGTATTTTTGTATTTCATATTTCCAGATGATGAACTAATGTTCCATGTTTTGACTCTAGTAGTATATGTAAACCCATTCTGCAGGTTGGTGACCTGCAACAGTCAACTTCAGAAGAAAACCAAGGATTTCTTAACACTCTCCGAGGTGAGGAAAGTAACTTTCGCTTCAATCAGACTTAATACAATATCCTCTTTTAGTTCACACTAAACAAGAACAGTCCCAAGCAGATACTTGGGAAACTCAAATCCTTTCATGAAAAAAAAAAAGCATATGAAAAAGTAGAACTCAAAATCCTTGACTGAAAAATTGTTTCAAATTCAAAACATTCAGAGATTTCAATAAAAGGTACAGAAGCCTGAATATACTGTGGTCAAAAAGCACACTTGGCAACACATACAGAAAATATGCAGAGGAAAGCTTCAAAATAAGAATAATTTTTCTTATTTTACTTCTCCTCAGAGATACTGAAAGCAAAACTGACATAAGACATTAGTTTAAAAAATGTTACTTGCTAATTTCAAGAGTGGTTGCCTTCATGATACTGACGTGTACTTTAAGCTGAACAAATAAAACCAAACTCTGCGTCATAACAAACAGAGGTATACTTGGAAGTGTAATCACTTCAAATTTGCCCTGACGAACAATTATTTTGTCTATTCTGCCATTACACAGCAATTTGACTGATTGAGCCGGAATCCATTTCTTAAAATCATGATTTAATTTTCTGTTTCCCAAATGGTTTGTAACAAAATCACCTCTCTCCAACCATAAATAACATGTGGATTGCTAACACAGAAGAATTTAGCAATGTACCCAAGAAGCATGTATCTGGAAAATTACTATGAGTGGGATCACATTAAAGATTTTTGTGAGCATTAATCAAACTTGCCTGCCTCTGCTGAAACGCTTCTACCAGAGGACATGCTAAACCAATTACCTAATTGAAGAGCTCTAGGTAGCCATATTTTGTTTTGATGTTAAAGTAACTGTGACTCATGTGCCCAGTCACAGCAGACACCCACGTTCCTCACAGGGTTTGCACAGATAGAAAAATCCCGTTTCCCAGTGATAAGGCAAAACTAAGCTTATAAAAATAATAAACTTTAAATAATTCTTTGAATAATGAGTACTTCTCTAACATCTGAAATAAAAGATATAAATCAATTTATTTTTTTTCCCCCTCACTCAGTCAATTAAATTTAAGTGGCCTAGGGAATAATGGGGTTTTTTTTTTTTTTAAG
>JAVSBS010021332.1:39986-60541 GCA_033124195.1 Coracias cyanogaster
GTAAAGATAACTTTCACTATAATTGAGTTCATTTTGCAGTAACCTTTTTGAGAAGAACCACCATGAGCCTCATTTGCACCTATTGATTGCATCACATGCTAAACAGTCTCTACCATATCTGAAACTGGCCTTGTTTAAAGCTATTTCCATATCTCCAAGGACTGTGAAGCCTTTAGCATACTCTATATAATCTGTATTAGCGAACATTTGGATAATGCTATTCAGACTTTACTCCATTATTGTCACACTGGGGAAAATTTAGGTTGATGCAATAATCATTTCTACATAAAGACACAAAAGATGTATTAGTTATGCCGCCTTTCTATAAACTCTGAAAAGTCAGATTGCTTCTAAGTCAACCATTCCAGTATTGTCAAGATGTGGGTTTTATGATGTCAGGCTATCGTGCCAGTACCCAAAGAAATTAACCAATTTAATGTTACATAACTAAAATGCCACAGGGAGTTAAAATTCCTATATAAAAATGTTCCTATACATGCAATATACAATACAAAAGTTTCCAGTTGAAAATGCATAGTAGAAGTATTAAATGACAACACATTTATTCCTTTTCAAGCAATGGAACTGAGGCCAGAAATATTAAATAATAAATAAACTAAAAATGCCACTGCTTAAATGAGAGAACAAATTGAAGGAAGGGCACCAGTAAAAATATTTGAACTAAACTGCATATAAAATGAAAAAATGCAACTATAGCCAGTGCTGAATTTGAAAAAGTCAGTCTTCCAAAACAACAGAGCAAACTGCTGGTAATTCAATTTCATATCTAGACTGAAAATGGGGAAAGATGTCACCGCAAGAAAATTGCTCAAAAGTAACTTTCTGAATTAATAACTTTGTATTTTACCATGTCAGGATTCTAAATGCATTTTATTCTCTAGTACATGACTACCAGGAAAAATTGCATTTAACAGTATAAGAAGGTCCAACTAGTAAAACAAGTAAGTGTCAAACTCAACAAGCTCTTATGGCTCTTACTATACAAAGCGCTTTCGATAATTCAAGGACAGTGCAGAGGATTTATAGAGACAATATAAGTATCCAGCTCAAAACCTGGCTAAACAACTCTCCACTAATGGAGGAATGCTCTAAGGGCTTCCACTGGCACAAGCAACCAAGGTTTCACTCCCAGCTCCAAAAGATGACAATTTCCAACCTCTCAACAGGCTAAGGGAGCAACAAATCAGTACTGACTCACAGGGGAAACTGCCACCTACTACATCACCAAACACCATCTGCTGGAGCAGTTGGATGTTCTATGTCTCTGACAAACACACCAGAGTGGCCAAACCCTTCTGCAGTCATCAGTAGAGTTGGGCCGGGGCAGTCCTGTCCGGCTGTATTCAATAGAGTTCCTTGTGGTATTTCCATGAAGAGGAAGGGGTGTTCACACCAACTGCTTGCCAAATCCTAGCGTGAGCACGTACATTTTCTATATAGCTACATTCCCCCTATGATTCCAGTCAGATACAGTGTTTGTCTCTTTATGTCTCAAACAGCTAAAAAGAGCAACTGCAGTATGCAACGTATCATAAAAGTATTCACAGAGAAGTTATGACATGTGTTTTAAATATACGTTAGTTGTATTAATGTGATCTGTTCTGGTAAGCATCAACCAAAAATGCTTAATGCAGGATGCGAAAGAGCTTCAGAGAAACAGTGGAATTGCACTTTCCAGTAAAGAAAAATCAACAAAACAAAATAACCAAAACCAAAACTAACAGAAAATTCCCCCACACCCAGAAACCTCCCCATCATCACCACTCCCAATACAAGTCATATTTTGTTAGATATTTTGTGATGTTAACAGAAAGCCATGTGAAGAGGGGGGGGAAAAAAAAAAAAAGAAAAAAAAAGAGGCAAGTTTATCTGGCTGTAAGTTAAGTAACTACAAAATGTTATAATTACAGTTTCATATATTTAGAACCAGGGGATGCCTATTTCTGGGTCTTAATCTAAGCCACCATTCCACAGCCAACACTAGTTTTACATTTCCATCCTGATGCACCCTGAAAGGGGCTGCTTCCCAGAAGTGCTAACAGGTCTCTACTGGTGTGCTGAACTGGAAACTTCAGTTGTAATATTAACTTCAAACGTGTTCAAAACCCCTCTAATCTAAGCAGTTCATTTTATTAAGATGTCAAACATGGAATAAAAGTTTTCACTTAAAATTCATACATCTTTTAAAACCTGTGAATCCACTGTGAAACTGTTCTAGGGAGAACTATACAGTATGATGTTGATGTTCAGGATTACTTCAACATCAACTTTGACTGGTAGATCATTAAAAATAGCTGTAGAGAGTCAAATAGACACACTGCATTTGGGATGCACAGACAGCAGCACCTATGAGCTAAAACCTGTTTCCATTCATAGTTGTAGAAAAAATACAGACACTTGTAACAGAAAAGCAAATACAGATGCTTATGCATAACATTTCAAACAGCTGAGACTCCTGATGACTTTGGTAAGCTTTGACTATAGCCTACAAAGTCTACATCTTCACAATTCAACAGGCATTTTCTATAAAACTATGCAAAAACAACCCAGTCACAATTACCAAGGTCATTAGTAAGAACACCATTAAATATGATTTTGAAATGTCAGAATAAACTGAAGGAAAATAAAGTTCTAGAATTTTCTTTTTTTTCTAGTAAAATAGAAGTAGATGACCAAGTCAATCTAAGAATCAAGACATACCAGGTTTTATTAAAATACTTAGCTGTGGAACTGAGTCTTGGAGGTCAAAATTACACTACTGCACATTCAGTTAGTGTTAGGAGAAAAAAAATCTGTTTAAAGCTATTAAGTAAATAATACTAGCTAATAACTGTAAAGTATCAAACTTATATAAATTAAGGAAATCAAACAGAATGCAAAAAATCAAGCAAATTATGCAGATTTACATGTTGTATCTAACCTCTTGAACAGCAGTTGCTAAAAGTGCAGAAAATAACTACAGAGCATGTTAACGGCATCATAAAACAATGACGTACTAACCTGGTATGCTCTATTTATTTGGGTAGCTGCCCAGCTGGCATATTTCATATTATCTTTTTTCATTTTTGCGCTTGCTTTTGGATTGGAAGCAATATGGCTGGCAGACTAGGAATACAAAAATAAAAAACAGTGTAACTATAAAATATATATGCATGAAATAAACTGAGATCATTCAGCACCTTTGCATTCAGAGCCCCACACACAGTCATAGTGGCAAAAGAGGAAAAAATAAAAACATTTACTGGTAATTAAGAATTAGCTAAACTTTTTAAACAATTGTTTGTTCTAATTAAAGCTAAACTAGGCTTCAGTTCAGTTGTGTACTGAGTTAGGAACAAAACCTGGACATGATCAGCTAATCCAATTTTCTTTTCCTAAAGTGAGAGTTATGAATTAGTTTTCCTCATTCAATTTGTTACCAGAGACGATATAAAACACATCCCTTCTATGTCCAAACCACTGTAAAAAATACATTTTTGCCTCAGAACATCTTTGCATCAGAAAAGACATGTTAAAATCAAGTAAGAGTCTACACATAACCTATGCTCATCTTCATCTGAAAAAATAAAAAAATTACTTAAGAACTGAACTCCTCTCAGCGACTTTTCCACTTAAATCCACTTCACAAAGAATCATTGCTACTCCCTCCCAGAACATCTTTCTGAGTGCAAAATACTTGAATGCAAAGGACCACAGAATGCTACTCTCATCCACCAAGGGAGAACCTCCAGAGAAGATTTTTTAAAGGAGCATGGAAGCAAAAGTCTACACAAACAATACATTTCAAACTCAAAAAACATTCTCTTACAACTATTTCCCTGAAACCACCTCCAGAAGTGGGAGAGGAATGTGAGAGGAGTGGGACTGTCAAAGAAGTAGCCTCCACAAACTCAGGAACACATTCTCTGAAGCCATGCCCTCATGGATTGAATCCGTGATCTAGTACAGTGTCAGGGTCCTGAAATGAGACATCATTCTCTCTGGTTTCCTGAATTCAGTGAAGCACTGACCAGTTTCCTTGGCAGATATAGCTGAAAGCCTTCGTGGAGAATTTACCAGGGTTATGGGCATTCTTTGGGAGACTAGAAATGCTGGGCATGTCTGTCAAGTATAAAAGCAGCAGCGACAGCAGAACCAGATCCTAATGCCTGGAAGCAGCATTACAAAGAAATTAGCAGCCAAAGAGTAGACAGAGAAGCAGAGCTGGCAAGCTGTGCTTGCAAAAAACACCTAGTGAAATGTGACAGAGGCCAGTTAAGCAAAACTGGACAAATGAAACAGAGCATATATGCGTTTTTTGCAGTAACAAACTTGCAAATCAAGTCATGTGATTTTCCAGCACTGCCAAAACAAAAAGTTTCTCAACTGCTTGGGTCATATTAGCTTGAGATTGCCAACTAGATCATCATCGATAACAGGCTCTAAATCTACTTTACAGGCTGAAAGTAACAGGCAAGACATAAGATCTGACAGGACAGGCCAAGACTGGCCGCAATAAATCCACAGGCCTGTTGCAGAATCAATGCAGAAGTCTGCATATATATACACACCTCAAAAATCAGTTTAGGCCAATAAACAGATTTGCTACAAAACTTACTCCTAAAAAGCTAAATGACCCAAGAAACAGCAAGGATCCAATCTTCTCTCCTTGAACATACAGTCACCAACCCAAGAGTCTCTGCAGACGGGCTAAGATTAGGTCCGAGTTGCTTTGAGTCTTAAAGGTGATAGTCCTTGAAAGGAAGCTCCTATTAACTGGTATTTATAGGAAGCCCCAAAGATCCACCAAAGCCTGGTGCATCTCTCTAAACTATCCCCCTCCCCAGAGACAAAAGGGTGGCCTAGAATTAAAAAAAATAAAATAAATGGAAATTTTCTGGTTTTGTTCCTAAAAAAAGGTCTTTTAAAAGATCTAAGGTCTAAGATCTAAAGGAAGATCTTCAATAGAGGCCTCAGTATATCTGGAGATACTGAACTGTTGGCTCTACATGCTACCCATAGCTACTGCAGTCATGGCCATACTCAACAGAATCACAGAATGGTAAGGGTTGGAAGGGACCTCTGGAGATCATCTAGTCCAACCCTCCTGCTAAACCTGGATCATGTAGAGTAGATTGCACAGGACTGCATCCATGCGGGTTTGGAATATCTCCAGAGAAGCAGACTCCGCAACCTCTCTGGGCAGCCTGTTCCAGTGCTCTGTCACCCTCACAGTAAAGAAGTTTTTCCTCATGTTTAGGTGGAACTTCCTGTATTCCAGTTTGTATCCATTGCCCCTTGTCCTATCACAGGGCACCACTGAAAAAAGTGTGGCCACATCCTCTTGACACCTACCCTTTAGTCATTTAAAAGCACTGATAAGATCCCCTCTCATCTTGTAATCTCCAGGCTAAACAGCCCCAGGTCTCTCAGCCTTTCCTCATAATAGAGATGCTCCAATCATCTTTGTAGCTCTTAGTTGGACTCTCTCCACATTTCCCTGTCTCTCTTGCACTGGGGAGCCCAGAATGGGGCACAGTACTCCAGATGTGGCATCAGTAGGGCAGAGTGGAGAGGGAGGAGAACCTCCCTTGACCTGCTGGTCACACTCTTCTTAATGCCCCCCAGGATACCATTGGCACATTGTTAACTTGTAACATGATTAACTTACTCATGATTAACTTGTAAACGATACTGTGCAAGCTAAAGACCATTTCGACACTGAAAGTAGAAAACTGTATTTAGAAATTGGAGTGAGAAAAAAGAAAATTAAAAGTCCAGGCTGGTTAAGGAAAAAAAAAAAAAAACAAAGGAAGAAAAAAACCGCACAAAGCAGCCATCACACTGTGCTGTTACTCTTCAGCAACTCACCATCCTGTACCAAGGAGCATGACTTTAAATCCTTTTCAGGAAGTTACCTTCACATGCCAATAATTACAATTTTTTTGAAAACGTGGGCAAGACTTAAGGGTTAAGAGCACTTCCGTTAACAAGTATTTACTGGCATGAAATTCTCTGTACTTGGTATTTTAAAACAGTGTTAATAATCTGAGCTATTAAGTTAAACGATACTCCCCACCCCCTCCCAAAAGCAAATGGTTAAGGACAACACACATGCATAAAAACACACTCAAAATGATAACATGGAAAATATACAGTCATGCTTACCATGTAAAGTCCAAACAAAGCTCTCATATTTCTGTTGTTAAGCTTCAGTGCTTGTGCAAAATACTTTCTTGATAGCTCAAGGTTTTCAAGCCCCCCTTGAGTGTATTTAACCTGTAAAAATTATAAGCTCCTGAAACTTTTACATCATCCATACCTCAGGCAATCACTCGTGAAGCAATGATACTATGAAACTTCACTTTATGCTTGTTTCATGTGACATTTCAAATCAGGCAAGTCCTACCAAAGGCCAAATAGTGGCTTGGGAGAAATCCAAGCGCTTTTCAAGACACAAATTTTAAAATATTTAACTATAGGAGAAAAAAAGCCACCATTAATTTGATCACTCTTTATTCTTGTAGCAATAAATTAATTATTTTGCACTTTTACATACTTAAAACTTTGGGACAGTTTCTTATGAAAAGTAACAAAAGTTTAAATCTAAAGCTAAATTGTGACTTCTACAAATCCACACTAACTCTGTATTCCTTCAGCACAGCAACACACCAGCGCACAAAACAACATGATGCATTTCACTATCTATTCAACTGCAAAACAGCACACAAAGTTTAGAAGATTACTCCATTTCTTTTCTGTTAATTTTGCCTGCTATTAGACCCAAAAAAGAGGGATAAATACGAGAAGACAGGCTTCACAGCTTTCTACCAGAAAGCTATTTTGACTTTCAAGTTTTAATGTTAACCAAATTTTATCCACATGAACAAAACAATCAATTCTAAATCAATCCTAAGCAGCTAATAGTGTAATTTAGGAAAAAAATAATGTAGATCTGAAAAAAGAGTGAAAATGGCTAAAAACCTTGAACTAAAACTTCCAAAGGGCTCTCTCTCCCCACCAGTGCTCTTTCAGGCAAAATCTCCTGTGTGAATTCCAAGATCTGGCTCCACAATAACAGGCAATATATCGTAACTTCCTAGACAGCATTGTTGTGGAACAGCTTAACTTCTCATGCACTTAATTTGAAAAGTGCATAAACACTTCAACAAGAAGAGCTCATTTTTATCTTCAATAATTTACTCTTATATTTAGCTTAGTCACAGTAAGTAAGAAAACACAGTTTTCTTAACGTGTTAAGCTCTATGCGATGCTAACAGTCTCTGTGTATTCTCTCAAATCTCTGAGGGAAAACTTAAAGAAACCATTTTTATTCCATTTTCACCACTTCAGTAATATAAAAACAGACTATATATTCAAACGTAATTGATTTTTCTGAAAATACTCACTTCGGCATATTGCTGACAATATAAGTGGTTGTGTGGATTAGTCATCATAAGCTCCTCTAAGCAGAAGGCTGCCTTTGCGTAGCTGAGGGATATGAAAAACAGTGACAAAATGAAACAGAGTAAACAGTTCTTTGCTTCAGTTTCTTCAGAGCACAATAAAAGAAGTCTTACTTTTCCGTCCATAACCTCATGTCATTCACAATTAATAAAAATGTTTTATTTTTAAATGGTGTTTGAAGTCTCATTATTATTTTTACATCATAGATAGTGAAAAACAACAAAATTTCATAGTCTAGGTATGTACGGAACAGCTCATGGAAAGCAGTTAATGTACTTACTTCATATTAATAAGTGCCATATCTCATCAACAGGAGTGATGAGTAGGAACAGGCATTAGGTCCTATAAGACATTTAACTCTGACTACAAATCAGTTCTTTTTTTTTTCTACTAGAAAATTCGCTATTTGAGGATTCACAAACCAAGCTACAGAGCAGAACACCTACACTCTCCGTTAACTTCCATCTGCTCAGTCAACCACAGAGGCGAGATAAAAAAAAAAAATAAAAATACTAAGAACAGCTCTAAAAATCAGTTGCCTCACACCAGTCCAAATGGGCAAGAACTTATCATTGCAAAAGAAAAGGCTAGTACTTCCTCTTTAGATGAAGGCTTTCAGACAGTCAAGAAGTCAAGGTCAAAAGGTAGGCTTGTTTAATTATAAAAATCTTAGCTTCAGCCTTTCACCTAACAGGGTTTCCTGCAGAATTTGCATCTTTTACAGGTATGTGCTAGCACTGTTGCGCAGTGTTTACAATAGGATTCAAAAATTCAGAGATGCAATGTTTATAACGACACTGTGTGTAGATATTTAATATCAGAGTAAAAACCACTTAGCAATTATAAGACATTATTCAACCATATAATCTGTAAAACCTTATTTCTTAAAATGAATATATTGTGGTTTCCTCCTCTCCACGTTATGATAGTCATGTACGTATTACAAATATTAATTTGGATAAAAAAGAATAGCCACTTCAATCTCCAACAGCAGAAAACACATTCCTCATAACAGAACACAGCACAGAATTAAGGACTATATAAACCTTGGACATCTAAGTTTGTTTGTGAACAATGGTAACTGCATGGTGATTTTGCAAGCAAGACTAAATCTGTGACATTCATAAAACAAGTGAGTTGATTAATTGTATTCTTTTTTAAAAACTAACTTTTAGTTGCTTTTTAGCCAAGATTCCAATTTCTCCCTATTTAATAATTACAATAATAATACTAACAATGCTCATAAAAGTACAGTGAGCAAAGTCAATTTTTTTAATGAACTGGAGAAAAGTTCTACATATTATTTTTTTATTGGAATTACAGACCAAGACAAATGCAAGCAAAAGCAGTTTCTTTCTCTGGTTTTATTACACAGTCCTGTAATAATGATGATAGCAAAAAACCCCAAACAACCAGTAATGGATTAAGTATGTTTACACCACTCTATCATTCACTTTTGTACTGACAGATTTGACAAGCTTAAACACATTTCTAAACATTTAAAGAAAGAAAAAAAAAAAGCTATTTTCTTGGAAAAGTGGCTGGTGATTTTCCCAAACCAAATGGAAATCTGGATATCAAAATTCTAGATTATTCCTTATGTCAGCATTTGAAAGAGTTTAATAATTATTTTATTTGAGAATGGGGTGGAAGGAGACGTGATGAGGGAACAATTTTTTCATCACAGTGAGAATATATCTTCCTTAAGAATTTCAGTCTTTTACTACTCTCTAGAAAGGAAGGAAAAGAACAATGTGATATAATTCAGGCTGGGCTGAAGAACTAAAGAAGGGAGAAAAAAAAAGATACGCCTTTGGGTGGAGGTTAGAATTAATGCTGTGATATTAGAAAACTTGCACTAAGGCTTTGCGCTAATCCTCTCACACTGGGATTTCCTCCTGTCACTACAGCAATAAAAAAAGCTAACAAAAACATTAAATATCCAATAAGCAAGTTACTACAACATTCAGCATTCTTGATTGCATTGGGTTTTGTACCCAGGCGACCAGATGCCTCTAACTCTGGATCCATGTTTTGTTTTATTTTTTTTTTAAAGGTTACTGAAAGTTCTCGCAGAGGTAGGCTAAAAGAATATCAGTTGCTGTGATCAACTGATTTTAGAAGAATTAAAAATCTGTAACTAGTAAACACATCACTTGAATAAACAATTACCAGAAATAATTGCTGTCCCCTGCTACACTCAAACCACTTCTCTTAAATTACTAGATTTTTAAAAATGACTGAAACATACAGGGAATTAAAGAAACTGCTTCTGTTTTAAGATCAAATGCCTTCTTAGAGCATTTGGTAGTCAAATAAGGTTGGTAATTATTTCCTGTTGATGCTTGTTATACTGGAAATGAGACGGCATACTTTCTAACATTAGTCCTTAAAAAAAGCCTCTGAGGTCTTTGACTTGCACAGAGTGGGTTCCAATTTAACAGTTTTTATGTGGACTTAGCAAACAACTTACTCATGTTCATTGATGTAAAGTTCTGCAAGTTCATGCCAAGCTTCTTGGTCTCCAACAAATCTGTACAGAAAAGACGAGAGAGGAAAAAAGGAAAAGAAGGAAGAATGTGTAAGGGACTCTGTAAATGACCAGCATGGAAGCAAAAGCGTAAATCAAATGCAAATTCCATTTTAATTAAAAAGATTTATCAGAATAGCAAAACACAATCCGTATTCTTGTAAGACACTCACTGTTCCAGATACTCATTCAGCTCTCGGATGGCCTCGAGATTTTTCCCCTGGGCTTTTCGAATGGCAATCTTACGCTTTCTTGCTGCCTATGGGTTGACATTAATAAAGGATTAGGGTCTCATAATTCCCTGGGTTTTTGTAAAGAAAGCAATTTGACTGTGCAAATTATTGTCTCAATACCAGTGGAATTCCACTGCAGAGCTACTGCTATGTTGAAGTTTATAAACATACTCTATGACATCCCACTGAGAGACTGAAAACCTCTTCTTACAATCACATTATGTATGCTTTTCTTCGGAGGCACAAACTGTATGCATTATTTCATTCAAATAAATGACTGTCCAGATTCTGATAATTACAAAACAGCAGGGGATGCTAATCTTCAGCCATTCCAAAGACCCCCGTCTTGTCATTCACAAGATCCATGACTATAGAGGAGAGATGGTGACTGAGTCTTAGAGAATCCCGTAGATGCATCTTGGTTGCCACTGCAGGAATATGGCTTTCAGCCACTTTTAAGGATTCTTGTTGGAGTGCTGAATGCCATCTTTAATTAATGTTGAATACACACCAATTTCATAAACAAGTCTAATATCATTCTTCAAGCACAAAGGAGGCTCTCTCCAATGTAGAGGGAATACAAAATAGCCATTTCAACAGCAAAATGGAACAGTACTTCCATATGTGGGTGGAAAATGTATTTCAACAAACAACATAAAAACAAGTTATAAGAATTATAATGTATTTAAATTTTGAACTTCATAGGAGTTGTTACAGACCACATAATAGACACATAGAATTTTAATAGCTGATTATTCTATACTTCAATATTCCAGTTTCTGAAGTATGTTGGTTACAGCTCTCTAAAAGCAGTTTTCAAGCCTCTAGTTCTGTATCAACATACACTTGAGGTGTAATTGGAAACAAGGGACAACTTCCCAGCAGTCTGACAGCGTCGAGCAAACAGCGACTACACCTCAACCAGCCTTTAAGTCTGGCTAAGTTCAGGAACCTGACAGAATGAAAGCAAAACCAAATTCCATCGTAACATGCCTCAAAAAACAAATGTCATCAGCCTCCTACCTTGTCTATAACCCTTGTTCTCCTGGGTGATCACAACTGCTGTAGTCAGACACAAGCAGACAGATGGTGTGGTGTGTGTTACATGTCTGTGTGCACACACATACTGATATGCCATTGCGCCGTGAGATTATAAAAAAAAAAAAAAAAAGCAGCACACTTTTCCAGTGAGGAAATCTCACTGCTTATTCCCTTCATAGCTCTCATTCCATTTCAGATCTTCTAAAGAGGTTATGCAGTTGGGTATCATCTTATGGAAGCCTTGACAGCATGGGAAAAGACAACTCTTCAACAAAACCTTAAACTATTTTAATTTTTGAATTTAAGATAGCTCTGAAACCAGTTTCTTCATTATGCACCTTCCTAAGCTCACAGTCACATATAACCTGGAAACGTTCTTGTATTTTTACTATATTTTAAATGTAGCTAGTCTCTTAAATAATTTTTTTTTTTTATCATCATTTGAACAAATTAATTGCTTCCAGGAGAAGAGAGAGTAGCATTTAAGGAAACTAGTTCAACCTACCAAAACTGCACAGCTAGAAACACTGTTACCACTAACTGTAGGTTTATTCTTTCCTTTCAGTTCATCTCCTTCATTCTCCCTCATCTCCCTCACAAACGTGTATTTGATGGAAATTCAGTGAAAATTACTCAAGTGAGGAAAAAATATTTCACCGATCTGCTTAAACACAAGGCACAGGCAGAGAGAAAATTCATCAGACCAATTAGGAGACAAATTAGGACACAGGTGGCGTGGTGCATGTACCCACAGTCGTTTTGTTTTCCACTGCTGCTTTGTCAAACTGCAACCTGTGAAGTTAAATTCATCATTCTACTTTTACTGAGAGACATTTGGCAAAAAGCCATAAGTGACTCTGGAAATTTTAACTGCCGACCACATTTATCACTGTAACAATAACAGACACTGTTTATTTTTAAAACTCAAAAATAAAGAGCTTAATTTAAATTTTTTTTTTTTAATATAGAAAGAATAATCTCACATGCGTATCATATTGCTACTATTACTAAACAAAAAAATAAACAAAAGTAATCCCCAAACCCGTTGCTCTCTACCACATCCTACGAGGAGGTCTCAAGGCATTTCACAAAGCAGGTGAACACCCAAGGCCGATATCACACACAGCCCAGTGACCTGCCCGCCGAGCCCGAAACACAAGAGAAGGGAAAGTGGCGAGAAGAGCAGGCGCAGCCAAAGGAGCGCATCGCGCAATTCCAGTGCACAGAGACAGAAGTTTTCCTGCAGGTATCACAACATCTACTTTAAAATGTAGCTTTCTGGATTAAGAATGCAGTTGTTACTTTCAAAATTTAAAGTGAAAACAATCGAGAGACTGATCAAAACTAAACTGCTTGAAACAGCCTGTTTAATATACAAAAGAAGCCACCCTCTTCTCTCGTTTCTAATGCAACTCCTTCAATCACATGCAAGTCAGTCCTCCAGAAGAGTTTGGAAACACAGCTGCTTTATTTCTTAACGACAGCACTCCCAAATAACATAAAACACTGGAACCTCAAGACATTAATTCATGAAAAGCTACAACTGCTTCTAGTCACAAATATGAACC
The DNA here is from genome assembly GCA_033124195.1 of Coracias cyanogaster. Taxonomy (NCBI): domain Eukaryota; kingdom Metazoa; phylum Chordata; class Aves; order Coraciiformes; family Coraciidae; genus Coracias; species Coracias cyanogaster. The sequence continues at coordinate 52,826 of JAVSBS010021332.1, forward strand.
GATGTATACCTATAAGCATTCATCTAACGCATTCAAATAATGAGGATAAATGGATGAGACATAACGAACATGTTCTGATGGCAGCACTTACAAGTTAAATGAATTACATATTCATGGAATTTATCTGCTTATAAACTGCACCAAACCCCACAAGATTTCTTCAAAATTACACTTTTTGGTTTTTGAGGAAAAATAGTATTTAAAACTTCCTTTTTTATTCAGTTTCCTTATCACTAAAAAGAAAGCAGTATCTGCGCTTGCAATCTGCACTTTTGTCACCCTCAAATAAACCTTCAGAAATGCTGGGATAAGTTTATTTACAGACAACTCTTGGTTTATAAAAAAAAAGGCTCAGCCACTCAAGACAGTGCTGACGTTCAAAGGATGAACAAAATAGTAGCATAGAAATTTTGAAAGTCTCCTTAAAACAGCTGGGAAGAAGTCAGTGAGGATGTAGGGGTTTTTGAAAGCAATTACTAACATTTTTCCATCACATAAAGAGACATATATGCCAAGAAACACATATATAGGCGTCCAGCAGATCTGAAGTACTCAGCTCTGTGATTCCTAGATGTAATAATAATTAAAAAAGACATTAAAACAATTATTGCTTTTATCTGTATTCACAGACTACTCTCCCATTGGAATTTCTATTTTTTTTTCTTTGAATCATAAAGACTATCAGGTTTTTTAATATAAAACCTGAAATTCAATGACTCCAGGAGTTAACAATTTCAAGAAAAGTATGTATGGAAAAAGCCTGCTCTAAAACCAAAACGAGGTTGTAGAGAGGTGGGGGTCGGTCTGTTCAACCAAGTAACAGTGATAGGATAAGAGGAACAGCTACAAGTTGCACCGAGGGAAGTTTAGATTGGATATTAAGAAGAATTTCTTTACTGAAAGGGTTATCAGGCATTGGAACTGGTTGTCTGGGGCAGTGGTGGAGTCCCCATCCCTGGAGGTATTTAAAAGAGGTGTAGACACAGTGCTTAGGGATACAGTTTAGTCAAGGACTTGTCAGTGTTCAGTTAATAATTGGACTTGATGATCTTAGAGGTCTTTTCCAACCTATAAAATTCTGTGATTCTGTGATTTTGTGTGCTGTAAGCTGCTAATTCTTACTGTGATGTACATTGTCTGTGAGCCCCTATCCAGCTCCCTCTGTGTATCAGCTTCCTTCTCAGTGGGCTGGGGCTCACATTCAGATACTTACTAAGCATCCTGAGGAAAGCGGCATAACTAGCAACAATTTACACACAACATCAATTTTTCTTGATTTCTATCAAATTAAACAAAATGTTTTATGGTGGAAAAATCACTGCCAATACTAATAACCACCTTACCAGGCAAGAAAACAGTTTCTGCAGAAGCTTTACCTAGTATTTATTTCATATATCTGATTTATTGCCTGTCTAGTATCATCTGATAAAAGAAAACCAGGCAATTTCATATGTTTTATTATGTTTCAGGCTTTTTTTTTACTAAAAATTTCACATTTCAAAATATAAGGCCATTTTTAAGGGACCTATTGCAAGATATAAAAAACCTGCAAAATGCAGAGTATAAATCTGTTCAATGATTAATTTCAAGTCCACTAAGTATATTCATGAGAAACTTATTAACTTCAAGATTTGAGATTTTGCAGTCTATGAAGAATACTAAAATAGTTATAACAATTATGTTAATAAAGATAATAAAATAACATTCAAGAGTTATACTTCAGTTCTTTGCATCACAACAGTAAGATTTCTAAGAACAAGCTTGAGGCAAATGAGAGCTCAATCTCCTTTCTTCTTCCACCTTAAATCAAAAGGAAAAGACAGAACTCTCAGTGCTGCAACAAGATCTGCAGTGTTTGACCACACAGAATGTATGGCATGGAATTCCCTCTAGCAATTTTCCAAAGTTTAAAACAAAATGCTAGAGTGGTTATTGGGTTATTGGCTGACTGTAAATCCAGGATTCTTAAGAAGATATACGCCACCTTAAAGAAACACTTATACTGTAATCAGTATCATATGGACTAAGGTACTTCAGTACGCCCCATAATTTCTTAAACAGTGAACCTTTCTAAGCTATTTCTTTTAAAGACTAATAATTCCCAATCTGGCACAAGAACTAATCCACTATTTGTCATTATTCTTACATACCAAGAGAGTCTAAGATTGTTCTGAATTTCACAGTTGCAAAGAATTAGTAGGAGAATTTTCAGGGACTGACACCTCTAAGAAAGGAACAATTTAATATCCGTGTAACTGCTGCAGCATGAAACAATTTACATTTTGCATCTTAAAAAGGAATGTCTTCGTTTTTTAAAATTTGTTTTAATCAAGGCCTTAACATTTTAGAAAATGTGCATTTGGTCTACAAGTTTGATACTTTAAAATAATGAAATTGCAATATGCAAATCAAAACAGAAGTGTAAACAGCTACAACAAAAATAAAGGGAAGGAATTACACAGATGTCAAAAAATACCACATAATCTGAATATAACCACAATAACAAATGTACTCTTAGCAGACCTAAGAGTTTTTTTCAAAGTTAACCATGGAAGACAGTTAAATCAGGCTAAATCTTGCCAATTAATCTGTGCAGGCACAGAGCTTCCAAATTTAAGCTGGTCCTTTACGGATAATGTCAAAATGGAAGTAGCAATGGTGAACATAACTTTTCACAGGATTCTAGGGGGAATCAGAAAACAACAGCCCGTAAAGTCTAACACTAGCACACAGCAAATTGGCAGAAGCTATAAAGGTTAAAAAGCTAAAGCCTGTAATTAAAAAACATTTAAAATGTTGTATGCCAAAGAAAAAAAGAAAGAATGCAGAAGGTCTCTAAAATCATGAGCATGACTGAAGGAACAGAAAATGTTGCTGACTTTAACAGACAAATTAGGGGTATCAAATAAAATTGTTAGACCGAAAGTTAGGAGGGGGGAGGGGGGCGGGGGAAAAAGAGAGATTTGTCCAATCCATGAATAAATTATGACATTTCATTTCTGCATGATGTTGTAGACACACGCACACAAGATTTATACAAGCTCAAAAAAATCAATGTGGATATTTCATTAAAAGCTATTAAAACCAGAGTTACCTCAGGAAAACTGTACCGTGAAGATTAACAGAAACTGGCAGAACAGACTAGAGCATACTGTGATTACCCTGTTCTTACACACTTCTCCCAGTATCTGCTATTGGTCACTGTCAGAAACGGGACAAGTAAAACAGACTTTTGGGACAAAATATCCACAGACATTTAAAAGTGCTACACTCTCTGAAGTAAAACATGGGAAAAATGTTGGAACGCACTCTGCTCTCTCACTTCACCGATCATGACTGAACAAGAAGCAAAAGAACCCTTGGAAAGGTAAATGATATTCTGTCAAAAGAAGAAAACATTTCTTTAGGATCCACATAGTGCATCCCCAGCTTAACCCTGGGGACAACCTGAAACAGCAGCTGCAGCTCTTCACACCACTCACCAACTCCATCCTGCATCACAGTGCCAATCTATCTTTTTCAATTCCTTCTAAAACTACCACTATACATATTTAAGCCTAGGACTAGCTGTGTCTTTCCTGGTAGTGCTAGCAATCTATTTAATGAAACATGCAGACATCACTTCAGAAAATTCCTCATTAATAGATGCATCATTTGGTGAGCAATTTCCCTTTTGCAACTTGTATCCTGTAGATAAATGTACAGAACTGCCAGAACCTTGCAGGTCTCTGTTTAAAATGAATGAACAGCTACTGCAGGAGTTTTACTGAATTACCACTGTCGATGATAAATACATATCCAATGCTCAGAGTTAGTGTTCATTATTCTCATCTTATTTTGTAGAGACAAGGAACTGAGGAAAAAAAAGTTGCCTATACAGTCAAGATGGTAGTAATGATGATAGAGATGTTAAGAAGAATGAACTCAGATAATCATAATATATAATTGCTGGCTATTTACATGATACTAAGATACTGCTCTGCATCTTTCTAATATCTGCATTCCCACATGACTTCAGCCATGTCTTGTGCCTCTTCTTTCCAGCTTAGCTAGAAAAGGAACCTCAAAATACTATGGAAAAGTGTAACTTCCTATGACCATATGCATACACTTGTTCCTGCCCATGCCCATCACCAAACAAAGTTGTCAGTATTTTCTGAACCCTGGGAGACAACAGCATCAGCCAGAACACTATCTTGTTCTTAAAAATCTAATTTTTAATTATTCGTTCACACAGTTATACGACTAGACCCATGAAGTTAATGAGATTATCCACATGCTAAGCTAAGCAAGCCTTTACAGTGTCTCGCATCACAAGCTTAGTTGAAAAAGTGGCATAAAAAAAAAGCAGAAGAATTACCCCAATAAAGACATCAGATTTTCTGTGGATTAGAATTGAGGCAGAACTTTGTGCCTTACGTCACTTTCCCCTGGTGTTGACCAAATGCTCTGCAATCTTCTTGATGGTTGAGCTGAGTAATCAGGAGAAACTGCAGATGCACTAGGATGACAGTGGAGCGGGTACGACACCAACCTAAGTCCGGAACACATGAACAAAGGGCAGGACTGACACCAATATTTACCTAATTAAAATAGTTGGGTCTACATTCAAATCGCTTGATTAGAAAGTAGAATCTTTGCCAGGGTAAAATAATGCAAAAAGGTATTCAATAATCTGATGCAGACATATATATGGTTTAAAAATTCCTCATTTAATATTCGTTACAGAATTGAAATCAATAGCAACACTAGAGAGCTAACTGCTTGCTTAGAAACAGAGTCCTAAATAATTCTGCAGAGCTGCGCTTCCATCTGCTCTCCATATGTAAAATGTCAGTACTACTTCATCACATATGGCTGCTGTGGGACAAATGCAAGAGAAACAACATTCAAGATAGTACTTCCATTTGTAAGGTTCTCATGTACGAGCCCCATTCCCAGAAATGATGACTTCCATATCAAACAGAAAATAGAGATCAATCCCATGTAAATGTCCTACTGAATTTTACACAAACCATCCATCCAAAACATAAACCTGAATGTAGTGTCCAGACCACTGATAAAGACACTGAGCACACCGTGAAGATCAATTTACAATTTAAAAATGCTGAGGGTTTGAAAGTGGCATTACATTTCATTTTGCAATATCGTATCAAAGTTTAGCCAATGTATTATCTGAATTTACAGAGGATATTGCTAAACAGTGACTACTTACTACCAGCCATTTTAATGGCAGGCAGATTCTGGTGGTTTTCAAGCAGCGTACTCGAGAATTTAGCCTTCTCTCCAGAAGATAAGAAGTATACCTGAGTTTTCTTTAATGAAAGACCAGAAATTCCGTCTTGCAGAACCTCAAGTTTGGTTACGTGCAACATTCAAATGGTATATCCCTTCGCTGTTAGAGCTAAAACAGTTACTGATAGAACTAACACACACCAGGTATCAAGGGGAGTAAGAGACACCTCACCAGTAGGTCTCAAAGCTATTTACTGACAGCAGAAAATATAGTGCCTCAGGGCCTCAAGGCAAAATGTGGGGATTTTAATTATTATATTTTTTTGGAGGGGGAAAGTGTGCTCAAGACTTAAATAATACAAATCCCTCTGCTCAGACCTCCTACTCACCCTTCAACCATCTGTTCCCCTAGATCTGACCTGACTTCTGTTAACTAACCACCTAACCCTCTCTTACCTGTCCCTCTCTCTTTTGGTCCTCACAGTTCTGCTTCCTTCTCTTTTTACTCAGCTCCTTCTGGATGGTTTTTCCCCCTACAGCCATGAGGACTAACTGCAAGGAAGTCCTGCTTAGTCTGGGATAGATCATGCTCAATACAAACAGGATTTTAAGAAGATGTATTTAATAAAAATTCCAGCAGTCTCTACTGAGAACATTAAGTGAAGATTTTGAAATGCCTGTAGCTCAGCCAGTTTGGGTGTTTTTCTCATAGCATAATAAAAGCTGCATTCTACCAAGAGCTCTCTTCCTGTTAGTATCCAAGGCTTCCCTCCAAAGCAGAGCAGGATGAGGATTTCTCAATGAAATACATTAACAGCAAAAACAAACAAAAAAGTACAAAAAACTACATCCCCCTTATTTTGCTCTGTGAAACAGTCTAAGCATTTTATCTGAAGATCTACAAGCACTCAGCCACTGTTCATCACCTGTATAAAGATTTTTTCAATTGGATACTACACTAAATTTCAATTAATAAAAAAGTCCCCACAACAGAAATTATTATGCAGCCTTAATACCAGAGTAATCTTCCAGCTATAGGATAAACCCATTCTTACCCTATCAAAACGCACACAGGTTGTGCTTTTCACAGGAGTCACATTTAATTTAGAGAGTTTCTCTAAAGAAAGGACAGACTCTTGCTCGATGTCTACATACTTTGAAAAATCATAGAATCATTCTGGTTAGAAAAGACCTTTAAGATCAAGTCCAACTGTTAACCCAGCACTGCCAGGTCACCATTAAGCCATGTCCCTCAGCACCACATCTACATGTCTTTTGAGTACCTCCAGGGATGGTGACTCCACCACTTCCCCGGGCAGCCTATACCAGTGCCCAACAACCCTTTGGTGAATAAATTTTTGTTCATATCTAATCTAAACCTACCCTGGCACAACTTGAGGCCATTTCCTCTTGTCCTATCACTTGCTACTTGGGAGAAGAGACCAACATCCACCTTGCTACAACCTCCTTTCAGGTAGTTGTAGAGAGTGAGAAGGTCTCCCCTGAGCCTCCTTTTCTCCAGGCTAAACAATCCCAGGTCCCTCAGCTGCTCCTCATAAGACTTGTGCTCTAGGCCCTTCACCAGCTTTGTTGCCCTTCTCTGGACCCATTCCAGCACCTCAATGTCCTTCTTGTACTGTGGGGACCAAAACTGAAGCAGTATTCGAGATGCAGCTTCACCAGTGCTGAGTACAGGGGGACAATCACTTCCCTAGTCCTGCTGGCCACGCTATTGCTGATACAAGCCAGGATGCTGTTGGCCTTCTTGGACACCTGGGCACACTGCTGGCTCATCTTCAGGTGGCTGTCAACCAATACCCTCAGGTTCTTCCCCACTGGGCAGCTTTCCAGCCACTGTTCCCCAAGCCTGTAGCATTGCATGGGTTTGTTGTGACCCAAGTGCAGGATTCCAGCCTGTCCAGATCCCTCTGTAGAACCTCCCTATCTCCAAGGGGGTCAACATACCCACCCAACTTGGTGTCATCTGCAATCTTACTCAGGGTGCCTTCAGTCCCCACATCCAGATGATCAATAAAGATATTAAACAGAATTGGCCCCGACACTGAGCCCTGGGGAACACCACTTGTGACTGGCCACCAAGCAGATTTAGCTCCATTCACCACTACTCTCTAGGCCTAGCTGTCCAGCCAATTTTTTAGCTAGTGAAGCATATGCTCATCCAAGCCATGAGCAGCCAATGTCTCCAGGAGAATTCTGTAGGATACAGTGTCAAAAGCTTTACTAAAGTTCAGGAAGACAACATCCACAGCCTTTCCCTCATCCACTAAGCAGGTCACCTTACTAAAGAAGGAGATCAAGTTAGTCAAGCAGGACCTGCCTTTCATAAACCCGTGCTGACTTGGCCTGATCACCTGGTTATCCTCTATGTGCCACATGATGGCACTCAAGACAATCTCTTCTATAAAGTTCCCTGGCACCAAGGTCAGATGACAGGCCTGTAGTTCTCCAGATCCTCCTTCC
>JAVSBS010021332.1:60641-73995 GCA_033124195.1 Coracias cyanogaster
TCACATTTGCTAACCTCCAGTCAACTGGAACCTCCTGGTTAGCCAGGACTGCTGATGAATGATGGAAAGTGGCTTGGTGAGCACTTCCACCAGCTTCCTCTGTACCCCTGGGTGGATCTACACCTGGTGTAGCAGGTAACCGACCATTTCGCCTTGGATTATGGGGGCTTCATTCTGTTCCTTGCCCCTGTCTTCCAGATCAGTCTTACTATTAAAGACTGAGGCAAAGAAGGCATCCAGCACCTCAGCCTTTTCCTCATCTTCTGCCACTTTTCCCCCACATCCAAAAGAGGATGGAGATTCTCCTTAGTCCTCCTTTTGCTCTTTATATATTTACAGAAATACTTTTTATTGTCTTGTATGGCAGTAGCCAGATTAAGTTCTAGTTGGGCTTTGGCCTTTCTAACTTTCCCCCTGCATCTCTGACATCTTCCTGAGTGTCCTGCCTCTTCCACAGCCCACTGACTTTCCTTTTTTTTTTTCCAGAGTACCAGCCAAAGCTCTCCATTTAGCCAGACCAGTCTTCTTCCCCACCTGTTTTTCTTACCACACACCAGGATGGCTTGCTCCTGTGCCTTTAAGATTTCCTTCTCGAGGAATGTCCAGCCTTCCTGGACTCCTTTACGCATCAGGACTGCCTCGCAAGGGACCCAGCCAGCTAGTCTCCTGAACAGGCCGAAGTCTGCCCTCCAGAAGTTCAAGGTAGTTCTGCTGACCCCCCTCCTTTCACAATAATTGAAAACTCTATCATTTCATGATCGCTATGCCCAAGGTGGCCTTCAATCTTCACATCACCCACAAGTCCTTCTCTGTTCACAAACAAGAGGTCTACCAGGATGCCTTCCCTAGTTGGCTCACTCACCAGCGGCATCAGCAAATTATCTTCCACACACTGCAGGAACCTCCTAGACTGTTTCCTCTCTGCTGTATCATATTTCCAGCAGACATCTGGTAAGTTAAAGTCCTCCACAAGAACAAGTAGTAGTGATTGTGAGACTTCTCCCAGCTGCTTATATAATATTTCATCTGTTGGGTGGTCTATAACAGACTCCCACCATGACCTCTGTCTTGTTGACCTTCCTCCTGAATTTTACCCATAGATACTCAACCTTACCACCACCATCACTATGCTCAAGACAATCAGAGCTGCCCCTAACACACAGGGCTACTCCACCACATCTCCTTCCTGGCCTATCCCTTCTGAAGAGTTTACAGCCATCCATTGCAGAGCTCCAGTTGGGTGAATCATCCCACCATGTCCCCGTGATGGCAACTATATCATAGTTTTCCTGCTGTACAATGAAATGAAACACGGTCTCTGAAGTGACAACATTAACATTGCCCCACTGTCAAATGAGTCATCTTTTTCAGCAAGTAAGCTCATCATGAGATAAAATATTGAGATGATCACCTTTTAAAAAGTAAAGAGTCCTTTGAATTCTATCCTAAGAAATTAAATCATTAGTGTTATCATTATTTCAGAGTTTTGCATGCACCAAAACCTCATCCAAAAGCATAAATGTCCATTATATAATCTAAGTTCATAGTTCTCTTTTCATAATGGAGACATCTACCAGGTGTCTAAAAGAAGCATGGAAAAAGCTTTTTATAATTTTTAACTTATTTTTGAAATTGTCAGTCAATGCAAAGTACAATTTTTACATGATGTGTGTGAACAAATGTCTGCTTCACTTGCAGCACTTGCCAAAATGTTTAATGTATATAAGCAACTCCACGTGTCAGCCAACCAGAGGAAATTGCTATAATGTAAGGTGAGTGCCAAGACAACTCAGCAACAGTTTCTCTTTTAAAATCTCAAAATAGTCTTTCCTACAGCAGCCACCTGCGTGCATGGAACTAATTAACAGGTAAAAGACAAAGAAATCTGCACATGACAATTGATCAAAACTTTCTATGTAACTTTCACTCTTCTCATGCAAGGCTTAGCCAACCTGTTCTATGGTTATACAGCAAGGAACCTTTCCTTTGCATTTAACAGTCCACTTCTGTTCTCAGAGCTGAAGAAATCCAATAGATCATACAGCTGTTCTAATATTTACTTCTTATGCTTTTAAATATTACCATTTTATGGACCTTATGATTTTGTTAAGAAGGAAATCCAAATTAGGTAATAGACATGCATATTACTTATTTAAATATATCATTTTGTTCTGTAAAGCTATCCAGCAAACCACTCAGATGGCATTAGCCACGTTGAGACATCTGAGGAGTACAACTGCCAAAAATACACACTTCAAAGATCTGTGTGGTCCACAGATCTCATTGCACTATGGTGCTCCATTTTCTACTGGCTTCAGCAAAATGTCATAAAATGTGCACCTAGGTGACCTACTCTTGCGGCTTCACTGTAGATGGATTCCATCTTGGTTTTAGTATGACTCTGAAGACTTTGTCTCTCTGAAACTCTTTAAATCATATACTGACAAAATGCATGAACATTTACTGCATACAACTATGCACCTTGTGGTCAAACTTCTACTCAAAAACACTACAGACTTTCAAACGTGTCCTAGTTTAATCGCATCCAGCTGGCAACAAAGCACCACGTAGCTGCTCACTTGCTCACTCGTACCCCCTTCCAGTGGGATGGGGAGGTGAAGATACAACACAAGGCTTGAGTGTTGAGACAAAGGACAGGAAGGGCTCACTCTCCAATTGTGGTCATCGGCAAAAAACGGACTCGACTTCGAGAAACAAAATCAAATTAATTTAAACAACAAAACCATCAATTTACCAGTTGAATCAGAGTAGTTGGCCATAAGCAAGTCCAGCTTGGAGCCAGGGGAGCTTCTTGAAGCTTCTCACAGAGGCCATGCCCATAGCTCCCTCCCCACTACCAAAACCTCTCCACACACAAACCCAATACAAAAGGACAACAGCACATCACCTACACTTATCTTGCAGAACACAGTTCAAGTAGCATTGCTCCAGTAAGAGCAAAAAGTAAGAGTGAAGAATTGAAACAGTTCTTTTTACCCTTGCACAAGAAGTATGAGTTCCATCACTGCTAAAACCCACAGACTTTAACCTCCCACTGTTGTCCAAGCACTTAATTTGGCAGTAACATTTTCAGATCTGCTGCCTTGAAAATAGTTTTCTCGTATGGTGCTTTTAGATGTTATTTTTGGTTGTTGTTGGGTTTTTTATTATTTGTTTCATGTGATATTTCTAATGGTTTAATTAATTGAATTGATGGCACTTCATATACCCAGCTCTGGCATACCCTAGTTACCCCCCGCTATCCATGTTTCTGTGGGTTTGGGTTTTCTCCTCTAGAATAGCAGACTGCAACAAATAACCTGACTGAAGAAAGACAGAGGTTCAAAACACACCAAGTAGCATTTACATGACACTGCCAAAACATCTGCAATAGCCCAAATACTACACTTACATAAAAGTTTACCCAGTAAAGAGAATCAGTTCCTCAAAACCAAGTAACACAGACAAGCATATACCCTCAAACAGACAACAATTAATAGTAATTAACTGATTTTGCAACACATGATACAAAAATTTGGAACTTCATAGTTTCTTCATGTTTGTAGTTTTATCCTTGTGGAAAAAAAATGCGTGAAAATATATTGCTACAAGTTTCTCCAGACTTTCATTTTGGCATCTAAAGCTTAAGGTTGTTTACTCACCAAGTATTCAGAACACGCTTGAAAGTACAGTCTGTCTCAGATTTTGTCTAACACAATGGGCAAACTTTATAGTATTTTGATTCAAAAGCTTGTAACATGTCCCAGAGAGTAAATCCAAATAACTGCTATTCAAGTACTACCTGACCATATTTGTACTTAATCTTTAAGTACCATTAAGCGTTAGGAAGAGAGAAGACACATGGCAGACACATTGGTCCTTTAAGTACTGAATATTCAGGGCAAATGGAAAAGCTGAAAGACCCAGTCTAAACCCTACTAAGACTGCTGAAATGTTTGCTAGTTGCAAGCCTGTCTTCTAATTCAGTGTTCAAGCAAGTATTGCATCATGCCTTGTCATCATGAAATGAACAATTTGTTCTGATGAAGGTAACAGAGGTTATTATACTGCAAAACTAAAGGAAATATATACGGTAATACAGACACATGTTTTTCCACAATAAAACCCCCAAAATGTTATCACAACTGCAAACAATAAACTACTGCAGGCCAGGAAAAAAATACAACTTGCAAACTTACTGTGTTAGTTGAATCTTCTTGCAAAATCCTGTCATATAACTGGATAGCATCATCATACCTGTTCAAAGCAAGCATTCACATTTATTTCTGCTAAGACAGAATTCCTGATTTTTTGACTGTCCTTGTTGGTTAATATATTATAGTTAATAACCCTCCTGTAATTTTTATACTGAATGTATTTAAGCAAACTATATTGATACAAAATTCACTTGAGTCAGTGCTAAATATGAACAGCAGTATTTTATATCACCAAGTTTAAAAATACATGCTAACTGCTTCATGGAATACTGTTTCAGCAGCAACTTACGTATTTTACACCCAATTTCATACTCTATTTGCTCTCTCTTTTTCAAGGTCAAATCATCATATTCCAATTCTACTTTTTACCTCTCCCAAGAAACAGAAACCCCAAAATTTGAAGGGCCATCCAAAATAATGACTTTTCACTTCATTACTGTGATTTAAAACTTCACATACGTTTCTTCCATTATGATTTTATAAAGTATAAGCAACCACATACAGTAAGCTGGGGGTTTCACACAAGAGCCTATCCCTGGACTACACCATAAATCTTGAAAGAAAATATTTTCTGCTATCATAACACAGCTTCTGTTAATTAATTTTGCTATTTGAAGTACACTCAAAACAGGTTACTCCAGTTGCTAGGAAACAGATCTGTGTGTTCAGTCTGCTGTGTACATGACCCAAACTGGACAAATGAGATAACTGGTTTCAAAACACATTTGACTACCCAGCTGTTATGCTATCACCACGTAACAGGGGCAGACTTTGTGTCTCCATGTATAGTTTGGAAAGTAGTTCTTCAGAGGTACTGCTGATTGATTTTGATGCTATACATCCCCTTTTCACCTCGGACATCCATTTATGTACTCTCACTGCTCCCTAAGCACTGCTGACATTCGCATAGCTCGTACCATAAGGTAGGAGAACAACTATGAAAGGAAGCAAAAAAAGCACAAACTCGTAAAAGGTAACTGCTAGCAACTTCAGCAGAGGTGCTGTAAAACGCTGTATTCATGGTCCCTCTCAGTTGCTATTTTATCCAGTGTATTTTGTAAGACTGAACATGACGGCCATAATCCCAGCTTTACAGGGTTAAGTTCCACAGTAATATTCTTTTGATTAGCAAGTGTCTACAGGGATGCCTCACTCTACAGGGGTGTTCTTCACTGTTTCCTCTTCCTGCTGGTGAAAGTAGGATCTTATCAATTCCTAGAAGTCACTTAGAATTTAATAAAAAGCTCACTTCTTCAATTGAAAATGTGACCCCTCCAGCCTAAGGCTCCTCTGGCTTCATTTACAGTCAGTGGAGAGAGACAGGCCTCTCCAGGTCATGGCTCAGAGCGCCTGCAGATGGATTCCTGTTGAAGACAACTCAGAGCCGAAGCCTCTTCCTTCTGTGACTTCTGGAAACTATGCCGATGAAACCTCAGCTTTCATTAATGCCTCTGCTTCCCTGATATTCCAATCTCAAGGATCTAACCTGACAGACATTTTGCCAAGAATTTTTATGAGCACTTTTGGAAAACTATGGCTCAAACTCACTCCACTGATAAAACACACATCTGTGTAGCAGTCGTCTCCCACAAAGATCTGTTCCCATGCAAGAACATCTTCAGTACAGTCCCATAAGCCTGAACAGAATTATGATCTTTTGCGCTTCTGAATAGGTTTCAGGAAAGGGCAGGGGAAGGGGGGAGTAGTGGAATCTACTGCCATCCTCTCACTGTCTTCCTATGCCACATCACATTAAGACAGAATGAAAGCTAAGTTTGATGTAAATTCTTTATAAATATGTATTTGATATAAAACAAGTGTGAAATGTGGAACATCTAGTTGCCCTGAGACTACTCGTGTGGTTGTGGAGTCCAGTTATCCACTCTTTTTGATCCAAGCAATGGACATTCATTGGTGGCTCATATCAAGTACCTTTTTAAAAGTCAATTTTGCAGGGATGCAATGGATGAAGAACATCTGCTAAATAAATAAATTACCAAAAGAAGCATTTAGATGTTTAGTTCTAAGTTCCAATTCCTTCATATCAAGATGGCCCAAAGCTCCAACTCTCATCAACTCCATATGCAAATGTGGCATGGAACAGATCTGCCAGCATTCAAAGGCACTGGAAGCTGGAAGTCCTTCTCAACACCAAAGTGCTTTAGAACAGAATGCTGATATCAAAAGACACAACCAAAGGAGAAAGGCAGACAATAAAGGTCAATCTCAAATCCCAAGGTCATTCCTCTTGGAAAACTGTAGAGTTTTAAGCTGTTCATTATTTTAATAATTCCTGTTAAATATAACATGATATGTTATATATGTCATTTCAAAAAGATCAGACTTTTAGGACCTGCCATTCTATTCTACATGTTTTTTTGAGTTGTTTCTATAACTAAGTCTATAGACTTTATCCTTATTGAGCTCTACTTGATTAAGCCACTCAGAAAATGAGGGAAAAGAGCTACCTCCTGTAGTAATTAGGGGCACAGAAGAACAATGAAGGCAAAAAAATGCTGGCACTGATTTTTATACGCTGTTCCAGCTCTGCAAGACAAAACGTATACCTCTCAGACTTCCTTAAAAGAAGTGCCCAGTGTTTTACTGTATATTGACTTAGGTTGTTGAGTAAGAGACCTTTGTAATCTACCGAGTCTGATGGGAAGATAGCAAAAATGTAACACTGCATAGTACATGCAAAAATGCAATTAAAATGTGTAAACATTATAATATGATCATCATTATTTTCTATAAAGAAACTGCTCAGCGTTGCTTTGCCATGTTTTTATAGCACCTGAATTCCTTTTCAAGAAATAACAAACACCCTTCCAGACAGAAAGTACATTTTTCTTAAAATTCAGGTTTTACCTTTCCATAGCTTCAAATCTCATTCCAGTTAATCGTTTAACTCTGTGGCTCCCAGGAAACTGCCGCCTTAGTTCCTGAAGACAAAACTATACCAAGAAAACCAAAAATACTACTGTGAAAATAATCATACTGAAAATTTAAAAGAAAAAAAAACGTTCTTGACTGACGAATTCAACAACCTGAAATGGCACTTCTAATTAAAAGCAAATACCAGTTTCAAAAATAAGCAATAAAACGTATTGATAAAGAGAACCTCAGACACTGAAATTTTGTCTGTTTGAAGACTAACTCTAAGAAATATCTTCCATGCAGGTCATTAGATTGTCCGGCCTTCTTGGAAATAGTTATTTGTCTAGAAAATTAAACTCACCTACTAAAACAGTTCTGATACTATTAAAACTTGAAGTCTACTTAGTTGCCTCACAATAACGCAAGATGGTTAAAAAAAAACCCAACAAAAAATAAAGACGGTAAGAGCTTATGTCATACTTCTTTAATAAATGAATATCTTACAATGGAATAAACTATGCTAATACTATGCTCTTTTGTTTATTTTTAAAATAAAAAATGAAATCCAAAGAAAATGTTTGTCACTGGTTTGGGTTGGGCCTGCTGGCAGAAAAGGCATAGCTTCTAACTCATGAAATCAATGAGACACCTGGACTGGATAAAAGAAACTCATCACAGGCAGATTTCTCTGGACTAGCCAAAAAAAAGTTTGGTAGAGAGATGGTCACAACTTCCCCAGAGCAAACTAACCACGCCACGAATGTAGCTATATCTAGCTACATCTTAGTGTTGCAAAGCTTGTAGCTGACTCCTTATGGTGGGAAGCAGAATAGCCCACAGGCTCTCAAAAAGACTAGGTTTGAATCACATCAAAAGCTTCACAGAAAACCCTCCTTTTCCCACCTTTATTCATGCAACTCAGCCTATAAAGTTGTTCTTCAGACCTATGATTCTAGCAGAGGGCTAGCTACGTAACCAGTTCCATCTCATCACAATCATAGGCCAAAGGAAAAATACAGAAGTGAATTAGTAAAATTAGTAATTAGTAGCTTCCCTCTCTATTTCTGCAGATAAACAGGTTGCAGGAGCACAGGAAAGAGAAATATTCACATCTCTCCACACGCAGAAAAAGAGAGAAGCAAGAAAGAAAAGAAAGTAACCAAAGAAGCAATGCTTAACCTTGAGAAAGCACAGGGTATTTTCATCATGGTCATCTTAGTTTCCAAGGACCCAACATCTCAACAATGCAGTTTCACACTGCGAGACTCAGGTTTGCCACAGAAACAGTTTACTGGAACCTGGACTGATGTCTCGGTGGACTGCTGCTGCTCTGGACAACAAACTGTCATTAAAAACTACTTGTACTTAACAGACGTTACATGACGTCTGAAATAATCTATGAAAGTTCTTGAGAGAAAGGAAGACTTACATAACACTCCAGAAAATTGGTTTCACTCCATCTTTTACAAGGCAAGGAACCTTCTAGAGTTTAAAAAAAACTTTTGCACACCTGTGAAAACCTGTGTCCTGAAGGATAGTGATTTTCAGTATAAAAGCACGCACTGCTTTTCTCCAATAA
This sequence comes from Coracias cyanogaster, assembly GCA_033124195.1. Taxonomy (NCBI): domain Eukaryota; kingdom Metazoa; phylum Chordata; class Aves; order Coraciiformes; family Coraciidae; genus Coracias; species Coracias cyanogaster. Next base: position 69,315 of record JAVSBS010021332.1, read on the forward strand.
AATTTTTAAATGTCAAAAATTGCAACATTTGCAATAATACTAAACTCGACAATATACCCATGGTCTCTTACACCTATATAAAGCTCATCAACAGTATAAAAAAGGCTGATGAAGTAGCAATCAAGTGCAGGAGTACTGCAAGATCAGAATTGTTCATGTTAAATCTGAATACATGATCATTATTCAACCAAATACAGCTGCCACAAGGTCAAAATAAACTCCTGTAGAGTAAGACATCAGACACAATAAAGTGGCATTAAAATGCTTTAAGATAGTTACAAACAATTCATTGAAACACTTTTGAAAACAAAAGTGTACAAATGACACTATCTAGCTCTATCTTCAGAATGTTCTGGACTCAGCAGCAGCAAATGTCCTCTTTTTAAATTTAACCTGTAATCTCCAAGATCATTTAAGTTATTGAGGACTGGTTCTGCACTATGTCAATAATCTACTTTCGAAATTCTGTTAGAAAACTGAGCAGTTACAATGGCAAATCTCCTTTGTATGTGAAACTTTAGCTGCAGTTAATTTGCTTTCTGATTTTTTAAATCACATCGTGTTTTAATTTTAAAGGTCTGGCAAAGGCAAAGAAATACAAACCTGGACATCAGCACGTAAAATACTGGTAGTTCAAGTGCCTGCCTGCCAACAGTAGGTGATTTCATTGAAACACGCACGTGAAAGAACCGGCTGGTTGCAGTAGGGACATGCATTACAGTCATTTTGTGCAGGACAGAGAGAACAACAGTGATAAAAAGATGCAAGTAAAAAAAAAAAAAAGTCAGATAAATGACTCTGAAAACCATCTCAGCCTCATTTGGAGCAGATGAGACTTACCCCCTCAAGCAAAATGCATCACAGCTGTCAAAAGCTCACTGCTAAAAGCAGAAGCTGTTTGTCTCCTTTGGGGCTACAACTGTTTGCAAAAAGCCACATATGATGTTGACTTGTTTGAATTAAGTACTTATTCATTACAAATCGACCAGGTTTTAAAAAGCTAAAAAATAAAAATCCAGCTGAGTTTCTCTCTAAATTTTTAACCTCCTTTCTGAGCTGCATATAAGCTGCTGCACTCCCTCATCTCAAGCAATATATCTAGGAGGGCACAGAAACCGAAATGTAAAATTCCTGCCTGGGTTAGTAAAAATAAATACTGTTTCACAACTGATCTTTGAGCACTGGCTCCCTCAATTTTGTGAAAGTCTTCCCAAAAAGACCCTGAAATTAAAGGCCAAAACTGGTTTAGATACAAATCAGAACACAGAACTATATTTATTTAGACAGTAAGTCTATTTGTTTTTGCTTAAACAGACAGCTATACCAAAATAGTGTTTTCTTCCGAGGAATAAAAAAGAAAGGTTCATGGCAAGTTCAGTGTGCTGCGTTGTATTTTCTAGTGTCCTCCATTTTACTGTATACATTCCTACTTTGAAATTGCGCTTCTCCCAACTACAACCTCCAGCCTGACCTCTTGTCTATCATAGACCATTAAGTTTTACCCAAATGGCATCACGTGAAGCTCAAAGGCTTTAGGGGGTATTTTGCCATCTGACAGAGAACAAGGCACTGGAAGAGTAATGCCCGTGAAAGACGCAGACTTATGAAAATATCTTTCGTAGAGTAAGCTTCAGCTTGCTGGCTTCCAGAGTACAAGACACGCTCATGGTTTTTTCCCAATGTTTTGTGAAGGACACATGAAAAGATTATTAAAATTTGCCTGCAAAACACTCATCTTTTCCAGTTTCTGCCTTTAAAGGATTAGCTAAGCTCGGCCGGGTTTCTCACTTGTTTTGTTGTTTTTTAATTTTTGATGTAGTGAACAGGTTTTACAGGTCTAAATAAACTCATTTAATCTCAATTGTTATTTGCATAATTCAAATAAATTTGCAAACAAGTTGACTAAACCCAAGTATCTACTAACAATATTTTTATCAAGAATCACTGAATGATTTTGATTGCAAGGTACCTTTGAAGGTCACCTGCTCCAAATTTTCACTCGAAACTGTGCCAGCTTCCAAGCCACTGCAGGGCTATAACCCAATCCATTTCTGAGCATCTCCAAAGGAGATTCCACAGCTTCTCTGTGCCACTTGTCCCAGTGTTCACTAACCTCATTGCTAAAACTTTTTCCTAATGTTCACCTGGAATTTCCTCTGTTGCAGTTTATGTATCTTGCACTTGTCTCTTCTGCTGCACATCTACAAAAATGTGTCTTCACCTTCTTTATACCTTCTCATTCCTATGTATTCTTAGCCTTCTCCAGACACAACAAACCCAGATCTCTCAGACTTCCCTTATACATTGTGCAGTCCAGCTCCTTATTCATCCTGAAGACTTGCTCCAATATGTCAACAACTTTCTTTGATGATAGCCAACATGACACATAATATGATATGCATGACAGGACATTTTACCTCAAAACATTCAAAAAAACCAATATAATTTGAGAGGTTTTCAATAAACAAACACTCTCTGTACAATATGGAAACTTCAATATTTTTCTTGACATTTAGCCCACACCAGAGTAGCCATAAATATTTTCATGGCTATTGGAAGAGACATGATCTGTCTAAACAAAAGTTACACATTAGAGAAGGTGGGTGGAGGCGGTTTCTTCCCAGCAGTGTATTTCTCGATAGATATTCTGCAAGTACAAGTTACGAAGTTCAAAATATTTTATAACTCTCCAAAGAACTATCTGGATGAGATATCCAGGAAGAAAATTTAAGGTTTGAAGGAAAAATCAACTTGAAAACTTACCAATGCCAAATCATCTCGACTGCAGTCCAGGGCAGCAATCATTACCTGTTCATATATTATCCAAACTGGACACAAAAGAGACAATAAATAAGATAATTCATTTTTTTAAGATAATAGGAAACACCTACAATGTAAATAATATTAATTAATTCTGTCTGTATATTTTTCCCCTTCTACTCCCGTAGATCGCTACTGAAACAGCGACATTTTAAGAAACTGCTGGAATTAATTAAAAATGCATTTAAACAATTTTATTGCTTTTAGTAACAAAGTACCTTCTGACATCCTGAAAAGCAATAAAACTCTAATTCTCTGCTTTTCCTAACATTATAGCTGCAGTCTTCTAAGCAGATCCCCATTAGGACTTGCTCTCAGTTCAGACTTGGAGAACAGCCACTTTAGGCTAAAAAGAAAACAAATTTGCCTTAACTGTTTCACTGCTGAAAGTCCTGCAAATGTTGTCTTCTTCCTGTAGTTGAAAAATTTCTTCAAATCAGTGACAGAGTACACTATTGCTGTTCTAGGACTACTGACTTCTTGAATATAAAGAACTTCACAGTGTAGCTACACAAGCTGCAGAAAAGAGAGGTTACGGTAGAGGGAAGCATGTAATGCAAGTATTAGAAGTACAAGGTGCTTCGAACTCTTGTAAACAGTCAAGTGCACTCGATATTCCACAAAACTGAAACAGAAGCAAATGCCTTTCAAAATAAAAATATATTAAAATTAACATAAAATATATTCCAGTACCTAAAAGGGGCCTACAAGAAAGCTGGGGATGGACTTTTTACAAGTGCATATAGTGGTACGACAAGGCGTAATGGCTTTAAACTTAAAGAGGCTAGATTTCGTTTAGATACCAGGAAGAAATTCTTCCCTGTGAGGCTGGTGAGACACTGCAACAGGCTGCCCAGAGAAGCTGTGGATGCCCCGTCCTTGGAAGTATACAAGGCCAGGTTGGATGGGGCTTTCAGCAACCTGGTCTAGTCAGAGGTGTCCCTGTCCATGGCAGGGTGTTGGAACTAGGTGATCTTTAAGGTCCCTTCCAACTCAAACCATTAGATGATTCTATGAAAAAAGCTTTATAATTTTAAAAAATAGTTTATATTATATGAATTTCCACTATTTTAATAAGAAAATACTATTACTTGGTAGGTATACAAAAGAAGAGAAATGGGCATTAATTTGACCATAACCCCTCTTCCCCACGGGAACTATTTGTAAGACATCTATTCTATTATATATACATTTTTTGCATGAAAGTAAAAATACACAGATACATACAAAATACAGATAACATATATCCATGAAATAAATTATATATTATGTTTTTTTTAAATTCTAAACACAAGAACAAGATACTTTTATAGTTTATGAAATAGCTCTCCCCGTTTGATCAAACCTCTACTTTGATACACTAACCCTGGCACAGGTTAGTGTCACGTATTAGGCAAAACAACACTTAAAACAGAATCAAGTAACTAGTCCAGAGGAGTCTGTTTTTCTAATCTGTACTGGGGCTTTCTTGTTCAAGCTTAAAAAAAAAAAAGCCAAAGGTCTTATTCCTCTACGTTGTAGTCCAACTCTACAGTTTTGGACTACTGATTGTCTGTAAGAAAATCCCAAATTTTCATTAAAATTATGAAATGGACAATAGTATTCCTGCCCTTTAGACTGAACATTCAATATGTTATTTTTATTTTTAAAACTCTAGTATTTTTTCCTCAATTACATTGCATGTCTTCTGCCTGGGAAGCAAAGTTACAGAATCACAGAATCACAGAATCATTATGGTTGGAAAGGACCTCCAGGGTCAAGTCCAACCTTTGTCCTGGCATCTGTCTAACCACTACACCATATCCTCAAGTGCCGCATCTATTCGTTCTTTAAACACCTCCAGGGATGGTGACTCCACCAC
>JAVSBS010021334.1:0-15794 GCA_033124195.1 Coracias cyanogaster
GCACCATTGCAGGTGAGGTTGGCCGGGGCTCTGAGCAACCTGCTCTAGTTGCAGATGTCCCTGCTCCCTGTAGGAGGACTGGACGAGATGAGCTTTAAAAGTCCCTTCCCACCCAACCATTCTGTGGTTCTATGATCACACCCTGGACACACAGGGAAGGGCAGGCAGGGAAAAGGAGGCAGGAGAAGCAGCACTGAGGTTTCCAGAGGCTTCTCTTGCCCACAGGCTTGGGACAGGGCTTGTCCCTGCCCCTCATCCTCCCAAGCACAGGATCTCCGTGCGGGCAGGAGCAGTTTGACCCCTTTGTACCTGATACTCCAGCGCCATCCCCACGTCTCTGCCCTCGGGCTCCTCAGCCCCCAGCTCGGCGGAGCCGTTCTGCCCCTCCTGGGAGCTGCTGCCGGAGATCGTGCTGCTGCTCCGGGACGAGTCCCGCGAGTCCTCCTCCGTCAGGTCGATGGTAGTCATGGGGATGGCAGAGGCCGAGCGCCGCTTGGACACCTGCATGTGAGAGGAGCATGAAGGCAGAGAGAGGGGCAGGGGGGAGCTGGGACCTACCCCATGTCACCCCCAGCCCCTCAGCCAGGGATTGGATAGGGGACCCCAGGGACTGGGGGCACCACTGGAGCCAGGACCGGAGGGGAGAGCCCAGGACTGGGACGTCAAAGGGAGAACTGCTCCACTTTTACTTGCAAGACACATAGAAAAGGGTGCATCACTTGCTCTCTTCCCTTTTCCCTTCCCCAGTTCACTCCAGTTCAAAGCACCCAGTCCATAACTAGGGCAAGCAGCAGCACAACCGCCAGTTCACAGGGGAAACTGAGGCACGGTGAGGCTGTGACTCGGACAGGGCACAGCTGAAATGCTGGGTCTCCAAGCCCTGGGGAAGCCCTGGCCCCGCACAGACCCTCACCCGCTGTGGCGTTGGCAGGTCCACGCTGGTCGGTTCCTTGATCCTCATCTCGTGCCGGGTCTGCCCTGCCTGGAAGATGAGGCGGACGGGGGGCTTCTGCCGGAGGCTGCTCTCCCAGCCCGCGCTGCCTCGGGGCCGCACCTGCAAGCGGGACAGAGAGCTGTCATGGCACGGACGCCTTCCCCACGCCGCTGCCACACAGGGGGGACACCAGCGGTGCCAGAGCCCGGGGGACGGGGCCACGGGGAAGGCAGGAGGAGTGCGGACGGCTGCCGAGCCCCGCCATCTCTGCTGGGCTGCACCCACCGTGTCGGGAGCACCCATTGCTGCAGCCCCAGCACCCCGCGCCGCGGGCAGCAGCCCACCAGCAGCTGCTTACATCAACCCCTGCTTCCAGCCATCACGTGCATCCTCAGCTACACCCTTCTACAGCCTCTCTCCTCGCAGCCAGGGTGAGCAGCGAGAGCCAGCAGCCAGGAGGACCAGCCCCCGGCAGAGCCGCGGTCCCTGCACAGCACCCTGTGCCCCCACGCGTGGGTGCCGTCCCACGGGCACGCTCCCGCCCACAGCCCAGCCCCGCGTGGGCACCCGGGCAGCCTTTGCCCTGCGGTTTCAGTAGCCGCAGTTGACAAACAGTCTAACCCAGGCGTGTTTCCTGCATCCGGCATAACAAGAGTTTCAAAACGAAACAAGGTTTTGCAAGTGAAAAGCCCCTGAATTCAGCGTAGCGGGAAAGGCAGATTTTCACCCTGGTTGGATTTATGGCTCTCTCTTTTGGAAGCTGACTCGTCACAGGCAGATCTCCAACCTCGGGGTTTTATTTCAAAGTCAACACAACAAAGCCGTAAGGCAAAAATGCTGCCAGACCCTGGAGATTTGTCAACCTAGTCAACAAAAGGAAGGGGAGGCAAAACTGGGATCCAGCCCCAGAGCAGCTAAAAGTAGCCGCCCCAAGAGGGGAGACACGAGATGCTTCAGACCATCAAAATGGCCAAGAATTTTAAAGAAAATACCAGCACAGTAATTATTAGACCGCTGTGACACGTAGTGGGCATCACTGCTTCATGCACCCATGCCCTCCTGCTGCTCCCGCCATCACGTAAATCAGGAATGTAAAGATGAAAACCAATAGGCTCGAGAATCGATCTTGCATCTGCCATGGGACTGTTCCCTGGCAGCGATCACGGGAGCCACCCTGGGGGGGAACGGGCGAGGGGCCGGGGCACCGGCCATCCCCACAGCCAGCCCTCATAGCCCGGGGCAGCCAGGTCTGAGAGCAGCCGCGGTGACACTCACCTCCTGCGTCCCTGCCAGAGCGAGCGGCCAGGACAGGTCCCCCTTGGAGAGGTCTCCCTTGTCGACACCCTTGTTCTTCTTCAGGGGCGGCAGCCCCAGGCCCCCAGCATCTGCGCAGGGAAAAGGCAGAGCAGCTTCAGGCCCCGTGAGCCCCCACACGCCTCTGCCCGCGCCTGCTCCGGGCAGCACAGAGTGGTTTGGTGAGGCCAAACCTCACCCGAGTCACCAGGGACCTCTGCCACTGCCGCGATGCCGCAGTCCTGGCAAGCCCTTGGAACCGTGGCCAGAAGATCCCTGGCCCCGCCATCGCATCCCAGCGCATCCTGGGCACGGCGCATGATGCTGGAAAACTCACCTGGAGCACCAGGCTTCCCACCAGCCTCCAGGACAAGGGCGGGGGTGGCGGTGGCAGCATCGGTGCAGCCCCCGTTGATGAGGATCAGCTCTGCCCTGCAGTCCGCTTCGTCCCGGCCGTGGCTCTTGTCGTTTTTCATGGTCGCCTGTGGAAGCCAGAGTGGAAAGAAAATTTAGCCCCACAGAAGGGCCCAGGGAAGGCAAAGCAGGCAGCAAAAGCTCTTCAAGCCAGCCACAACTTCTCACGCCCTTGGCAGCGGGGTCTGACAGGAGATGCACCTGGAGTGACACTGGGAGCTAACAAGCACCCGGAAAAAACCTCCCCACAAACACGGTGGCCCTGAAGATCCACCATCTCCAGCAAAGAGGCCCCAGACACAACCCCCTCATCCTTAGGGAAGCACACAAGCTTTTTTCCAGAGCTGCGCTGGCCCAGCCTCACCATCCCCATGCTCCCAGGCTGGCTCTGCTGCACTTCCCACCCACCCTGCCAAACCCAGGGGCCATCCCACGCCCTGGGAACCAGCCTGGCTGTGCTCCGGCTGCCCAGCACGCCCAGCACGCCCAGCACACCCAGCACACCCAGCAGTGGGTGGGCTGTTGCAGCAGGCAGCTCACCATGGGGGGCAAAGTCCTGGTGCCTGCAGTGAGGAAAGCTCCTCCTGCCCCCTCCCCGGCCTCGGCTCCCCCGCCACAGGGCGAAGGGGCAGGGCAGGGGTCTGTGCTGGCAGCACTCGGGCCCCACCACCCCCTGCCCCAGGGCCAGTGTCCCCCCTGCCCCCCGGGAGCTGCAGCCAGAGCCCAGCGAGGTGGGGCACGCCGCGCCTGCCCCGGCTGCCTCTGCCTTCCCTCGGGTACTCTGCCAGGATCCCGTTTTCGGAAGTGGAAGCTCTCGGGCTCTCCCAGAGGCACCCGGGACAACGCTAACAAAGCTCGCTCATTGCTGGGCTACGGATCTGTGCTGCAACTTGCCCTTTTCGCCAGCACAGTCATTTCGGCAGCACGTAACTCAGCGGGGCAAGCTGAGGAGCGAGCAGGGCTTTTACCCACTCAAGGCCCTGGTAGGAAGTAGAAGCAACGTCCAACACCCAGCATCCCTCCCCAGCCCCAAAGAGACCCCAAGCTCCAGCCCCGCTGCCTGCCCAGGCGCTCCCCGCTCAGCATCGCCTCCAACTGCTTCCCTAACAATTGAGATTTCTGCCTCGAGATCGTCTGTCAGCACCTCCGCAAACAAAGACCAGTCGGGGTTTGATGTTTCGGATGCCGAGGGCAGAGTTAAAACCCTGGTAACATCCAAACACAAAGGAAAGCAGGTGTCGGGCACCCACCTCCGCAGGCAGAGCTCCTGGGTGCAGGTCCTGTTCTCCCCCCCAGACACGGCGCTCAACGACGGGACGAGGAAAAGAATGGGGGGAATGGCACCAAGAGGGAGGCTAAAGCTGCGTCAGCCTCTACAGCTGTGCACAGAAATCCCGCTGCTGCAGCACATCTGCTCCCAGAGCCAGGGAACAATTCCTGGGAGCTGCCCAGACTCGCCGGGCTGCCCCCCGGCCACCCCCGGTCCCGCAACCGGCCCCACACACACCGGCCCCGGGTGCTCTCGGATGCGGCAACACGCCCGGGGCAGCTCCAGGTCCATTCCCCCTCCCCAGCCCACGATGCTGCAGAGCAGCAGCAATCGCAGCCAGCAATGACGCTGCCACAAAAAATAGCAAATCTCGCTTGGGAACGGCTACAGTGAGGTGTGAGGGGACACGCTGCTCCCTTAGCATGAGGGTGACCCCAGGAGAGGCTGGGGACAGGGAGACCAGCCGTGCCAGGCTGTGGAGCTCCAGGGAGAACAGGAGCAGGCATGGCCACCTCTCAGCCCTGCAGAACATCTGCATCCTCGCTCAACACCCTGCTGGGACCTTCAGGGGAGCTTTGCCTTCAGTCCTTCACCCGGAGCCTGTTTGGGAGCCTGAGCCCAGGAGAGTCAAACCTGCACCTCAAAATGGCTTTTCCTTTCCCAGCCCCGCGTGCTGCCCAGCAGCCAGCACGGCCAGCCCATGGTGGGCCACCAGCTCCGCGCGTCCCTGCCAGCCCTGCGCCAAGGAGGGTGACTCTGCAGCCAGGGCTGAGCACCCGATGTGAACAGCTCAGCTCTGCAGCATGCTCAGGGAGCTCTGGCATCATCTTTGCTCCAATTATAAACTGGGGGCAAAAAACCAAGAGCTCTCACTTTGGAAGGAAGTGCTCCATGGCAGAGCTGGAGACCCCCACGCCACAGCTCTGCTGGCCACGGGACACGGCCGCGGGCACCGGTGTCGGCACGGGCGTTCCACTCACCAGGTGCAGGCAGGGCCCGCAGCGAACGTGCAGGAGCAAGCCGTGCACACGCAGGAGCTTCTCCAGCTGCACGGGCTGAGATCACATGAGGACATCCCATCACCATCCTCTGAGCAGGAAAGGGAACGTCACACCACGACCCAAACTGCAAAGCTAAAGGTCTCACCTTCCCAAAACCGTACACCAAGGCCACGAGGCTTCAATTCCCAGCCCTTCTCCTGTCGCTGCTGCCTTTGCACCCAGCAACGAAGCCACACACCCGAGACCATCCTGCTGAAGGGGACCATCCATCCCACCACCCCTCCAACCACCGAGGACCTCTCGGCAGGAGCCACCATTCTCGCAAGCCTCCCCACCTCCTGCTCGGGAGGAAGGCTCGCCTCTTTGTCCTCGCCTCCCCTCCAACATGTGCACACAGGGCACGACGAAAATAATAAGAACCAGAGCACTCCCTGCACACGCTCTGTCTCACGGGAGGAGGAGAACGGCGGCAGCCGTGTCTGCATTGCTCAGTGCGCTGCAAACAGCCAGGCTCGCACTGCGGCCCTTCGCGCCGTACGGGAGAATAAAATACCACCGAATTCCAGCTCTGATGCTCCGGGCTCCCCAAGAGCCTGGGCGAGCGGCAGCCCCAGCCCCGGTGCCCAGGCCGTGATTCCCCACTGAGACAATGTGCCCGCCGGCCCCCGATCCCGCCCTGGTTTTGCAACACCAGTTTCTTTAAGGTTTGCCAAACTGGTGAAGGACCACGCTGCGATGTGCATCGCTTGGAGAGCCTCCCGGTCCCGCTGCCCCGAGCGGGCAGAGCTCACCTGCCGAGGGTCCCGGCGGGGCCGCGCTCCGGCCCCCGCTGCCCCCCGGGGCTGCTCCCCCAGCTCCTGCCTGGGGCTGGGTTCGGTTTTTCCTTCTGGAGAAAACAGGCTGGCCCTTATCAGGTGCGTTTCCCCAGTAGGTGGAGAGATCGCTGGGGAGACAGCCGGACTTTGCCTCCAGACAGGGGCATGCATATCAAAAGGCTGGAGGGGAGCGTTTCCCGGGATGGCTGGGATGGCAGCCATCACCCAGGCCCTGCTTGAATAACAAAAAGAAATAAAGGACCCCGATGGCCGGGGCTCGCTCCCTCCAGGCTGGCTCTGGGCTATGGCGCACACAAACGCCCATTAACTCTCCCCCAAACCGAACATTTCCCCCTAATCCTGGGAAGAAAAGAGTTGCTGGGTTGGCAGTTCAGCAAGAAAGGGAGCCCATTTTGGCAGATAGGCTCATTAAGAAGGGCAGGCTCCTCTGCGCCCCCCCGGCCCGTTTCCTGTGCCTGCCCCTCTCCCGCTCCATCACTTCCCTCCCGTTTCCCCCCGGCTTCCTCCCCAGCCCCGCTCCGCTCCCCGCCAGCCCCGCTGCGGCCACCCCGGGCTGTGGCACATCGCCCGCTGCCTCTCAGCGAAGCTCGGTTGGAAGAGAAGAAACAAAAAACAAACCGGCCCCTCCTCTCCCAGTGAAGACCAGGCCTGAGAAGTCTCCTGGGCAGCCACCATCACGGCCAGCCGCTGCTCCAGCCGCTCTAGGCTCTTTACCATGCTCATCTCGGTCCCGTCCCGCTGGGATGAGCCACGCTGGCCCTCCCGAGCCCCCTGCCCAGGGACGGGCCCCCCGGGCCGGTGCTGCCTGCGGGCAGGGCTGGGGGCTGCGGGGGGCTTCGCCGTCACCGAGGTTGGTCTCGCTCAGCGGTGGCAGGTCCTCCGGCCGGAGACGTTAGTGTGTCATCTTCTCCCTGCGCAAGAGGACATGGAGTGATGACAATGACACCTCGCCGTCCCCACCTCCTCCCCTGGGCAGCGGGGCTCAACCCTCCCCAGAGCTGGGGGCTGGCGTGTCCCCTCCCTGGGGGTGTTGAAGGCCAGGCTGGACGGGGCTTGGAGCAACCTGGTCTAGTGGGAGGTGTCCCTGCCACGGCAGGGGGGGTTGGAACTAGAGCATCTTTAAGGTCCCTTCCAGCCCGAACCATTCTGTGATTGTTCCTCCCTCGCATTGCATTAAAAACCAGCAAACTCTAGGCAGAGGCAGAAAAGGCAAGTTCTGCTGCAGGGCCGCCCGTTTCAGCCCCTCTGTCCTCGTCCTGCCCCTTTTTCCCAGGGAGGTGGGTGCAGCAGCACCGAGAGCCTCAGGACCGGCGCCGGCCCCGGGTGTCCCCCCGCGGCTCCTCTCCCGGTCCCCGGGGACTTGTGCCCCACGTCGGGGCCACCCCGGAGTTCATTTCTTTCTCCGATGGAAGCTTCTCCCCGGGGCCCGGGAGGAGGAGGATGAGGAAGAAGAGGATGAGGAGGAGAGGAGGAGGAGGAGGAGGAGGAGGATGAGGAGGAGGAGGATGCCGGCGGAGCTGCTCCCGGGGCCGGTACCTGCCGCTGGGCCGGTGCCTTCAGCCGAGCGCGCCCCGGCTGCGGCCGCACCCCCCCGGCCCCCCGGCCCCGGGGCCGCCTCACGCCCGAGGCGCCGGCCGGGAGGAGACGTTTTCCTGCCAAGAGAGAAGCAGCAGAGATGCGCTGACAGATCCCTGACCCACGAACCCAAAGCACAAAGGTGTCCGGCCCGGCAGCGCTGCCGCCGCATCCCGGGCTCCCGGAAGCCCCTCCCGGGCCCCCTGCCTGGGGGGCGGCGCTGCCCGGGGCCCGCCGAGCCCGGGGCTGGGTAACCCCGGCCCTTCCCAAGCCCTCCCCAAACCCTCCCCGCCCCGCAGCCATCGCTCGCCGTTTCACCGACGGGAACTCGAGCTTTTCGCCGTGCTCCCGCCGCGGGCCCGGGCTCTGCCCCGTGCTCCCCGCCCCGTGTCCCGCGCCCGTCCCGTCCCGGCCCCGCCGGGGGCTCGGGGGTGTCCCCCAGCAGCCGGCCCGGCCCCGCCGTGACAGCCCCGGGACGCGCCCCCGGGATACGCGCCCGCGGCGCCTCCGCGGGAAACTCCGAAAGTTGCGACGGGAGCCGGAGAGGCGGGACCGGGAGGGAGCCCGGCCGGGGGCTGCGGGCACACCGACCCCCGAAACACCCCCGCCTCCGCCCCCCCCCCGCCCGAGCCCCGGCAACAAGGGGCGGGGGGGCCCGCCCCCCCCTCCGCCCGCTGCCCCCAGCCCCCGGGGCGGAGCGCTGCGGGTCCCCGGGCACCGGGCTGCCGGACCGGCCGGGGCCGGGGCGGTCCCGCCGCCGCGCTCCGGTGCTCCCGGTGCCACGTCCCCGGCCGCCCCATTGTCCCCCGCCGCCGCTCACAACAAAGCCGCCCACGAGGATGTGCCGCGGCCCCGGCCCGGGGCTCTCCCGCTCTCCCCGGTGCCCCCGGCCCCGCTCTCACCTGCGGGACGGGACGGGACGGGACGCGCCGTCCAACGGGGCCGCGCCGCCGCTCGCCGCCACCGCCGCCCGCGCCCCGGCCGGGCCCCGACAGCCCCGCGCTCCGGTTACATGGCGCTTTAACCCTGCCCGTGCTGGGCAGCCCCTCCTCCTCCTCCTCCTCCTCCTCTCCTCCTTCTCCTCCTCCTCCTCCGCCGCCGCCGCCCCCGCCGTGCCGCACGGCGGGAGAGGGGAGGGGGCTGCGGGGCCCGCACCGCTCCCCCCGGGCCCGCACCCCCCGGGGTCCTGCATTCCCTCGGGGCTCCACTCCCCCCCCACCAGCTCCGCATTCCTCCGGTGCCCCGCACCCCGCCCGGTACCTCCCCGGGGGCTTCGCATCCTCCAGCCGCGGCCCCGCACGCCCGGAGCCCGGTATCCCACCTCTGCTCCGCACCGCCCGGGACTCCGCATCCCGCCCCTCAGTGTCCTGCATCCTCCCCGGTGCCCCGCATCCCCTCCCCGGGGCTCAGCATCCCTCTCCCGGGGCTCCACAGCCCCCCTGATGTCTCACATCCGTCCGGGGCTCCCCATCCCCTGGTACCCACCGGCGCCCCGGTATCACCCCCAGGGCTCAGCATCCCTCCGGGGCTCGGTCCTCAGAGACCCCCTCCCCTGCAGTTCAGTTCCCCCCGGGGGAGAAGGGGCACCCCGGCAGCGGGCAGAGCCCTCGCCCCTCTGCCCACCATCAGCACTGAGCCCCTCGCAGGGCAGCGCAGCGTGGGCAGACAAAGCCTCCCAAGTTTTACAGTCACTTTGGGTCTGTTTGCTCTTTCCCGTACAGAGGCGAGACACTTGCACGGGCTGTGCTGGTGATGAGGAAAACGGCCTGCGCCTCTCTTGCCCAAGACAAAGCATCCGGAGTCCACGTGGGGTATAATCTTCTCTGCTCACTTGCTATTGCTTCTAGATCCAGCAGAAAACTGTATAACAGTAAGAAGAAGGAATATGATTACCCTGGTGTGACAGAAATCAGCTTTCAAGGCCAGGAGGAAAAATAAGTGAGTTGGCCAAAGCATCTGGACCCCGCGGGAAGTGCCTGGACCAGCCCCGGGCCTGGGCAGCAGGTTCCCCCAGACCACCCTCCACCCCTGCAAAACACAAGCGTGAAAAATGTGGTTGCACGTGCAAAAAACGCCCTGCGAGCGAACAGGAGGAGCCGAGAAATCTGGTCTGGGTAAGCCTTGGGGAAGACTGGAGATTACTGCTCAAACAAACACAAACCGCATAAACCTAAAGCTAATTTGCAGCTCTGACGAGTAGCTTAAAACCGAGCCAAGAGATTTTGCTCCTGTTTTGTTTTCCCAGTTTGGGGAAAGCAGAAGGCTCTGGCGGGTTGTGCTCGTGAATGTTTCTAGGGCACTGTTAGGGTGCAATTAGCCCGTGCTTCAAGCATCCACGGGCTCCTCTCCCTTTCTGCAGAAACCTTCCTGCCTCTGTTGGCCCCGCTGACCTGCCATCAATCTCCCGCCCGGCTGGAACGCCCTCTTTCTCTCCCTTTCCCTCAGTTATCATTTAATCCAGGAGAGCACGTCTGCGCACACGGGCTGTGAAAAAGGCCTGGTACCAAACAAAGCGGCTCTGGGCCAATTATAAGCCAAACCCTGATCCTTTTCCCCGTCTCTGCCACACACAACCACAGAGAGATGCTGTGAGTCAAGGGGGAAAAAAGGTACCTCTGAAGAGGATTTTATACTCGGGCTCCAGCCAGCGATTGCTGGCACCCTGTGCCAGGCTCTCACCGGTTCCTCAGCGGGCAGTCTCTGCCAGGCAGGTACCAGAGCCACCCCAGCACCGCTCCGCACCAGCCCAGCATGGACACGCCGTGGGACACGGAGCAGCTGTGAGAAGCCCAGAAGCATGGCCAGGGCTTATGTGAGCAGAGATCAGGGCTGGGGAGAGGCAGGGGGTCCCTCCCCACCCCTGCAGGTCCTCTGCACGCTGTGACATGGCCACGTCCCTCCCCATGCCAGGGTGACAGTTATTGCAGCCCAGCCGGGCTGCCAGTGCTTCCGCAAAAGATCATTGCAAAAGATCATTGCACCAAGAGCCATCTTCACACCCGGCCAGCCTTTCTCAGCTAGTATTTTAAATCCATGGAGCCAGTGACCCACCAGGTGAGAGAGCTGCTCCCCCGTCACCATCACACCAGAGTCAGGACTGGCAACAATCCTCCCCACCAGCAGTGACTCCTCATCCTCATCCCCCGCTGTGAATCCTTCCCCGTGACCATGCCAGCCCTTCCACACACAGCTCATCCCTCCTGACCCTGAATCCTCCTCCTCACCGAAGGCTGCTCAGCTGCTGCCTGCTCTGCGGTGTCCCCAGGTGAGGCACCAGGTCCAGCTTCTCTGTCCACCCTGTTCTCCCACTTCAAATTTCTTCCTACAGCTCTTTGCCGCCCTGTCCAGGCAAACCAACACCGCTCCCTGCCTGGATCTCTGCCCTGGCTCCATCACCTCTTGCTTTGCACCCACGTATTTGAGTCAGAACCTACTCTGTGTTTCATAAGCAGCATGCCTGGAGATCCTGGACATTTAAAGCAACTGAGCAAAGATGTGTCATTACCTACAAGCGTCTGCAGTGCCATATTCTCATCTCCGGATCTGGGGGTCCCAGGTTCCCAGGCCTTGGTAACAACTAAGAGCTTGTTTAGTCTTCCAGCGGGTAGGGAGAACCACCAGCACCACTAAATCACCCTGCACAGTCGCGAGCTCCTCTAGTGACCCTGGGGCAGGGACCAGGAGGAGCTTTTCCTTTCACTGAAGCCGGTGGCGACGCTCCTGCTGAGTCCAGGCTTCGTGGTTTCCCGTGTCGGTGAACACAGCACAGCAGCTCTTTCCTGCAGCAATAGCCATTTCACTGCCTGGCGTTCTTCACTGCAAGAACCCATCAGAGCACATCCCACGGGATGTGTCCTCCTCTTCCATGAGCAGCTCCGTAGCCTGAGCCCTTGACGCAGTCCCATGCTGGCCGCCTGCATCTCCACCAGCTCTGCTCCAGCGCAGCTCCCAGCGACCGGCCGCTCCTCACCAGTGCTCCCCAGAGCAGCTCTCCTGCCCCCGGCATCTCCGCCCAGCCCAGGGCAGAGCTGTGCCAGCCAGCGGCACAGGCACGGGGCTCGGGCTGCAGAAAGCGAGGTCTGGCCCCGCTGTGGGAAGGCCTCATCCTGCTGCCACATGTGGGACTACAACCACCAGCCTCCCCTACAGCTGCGCTGGCTTTTCCCATCTGGGGGGAACTGCTGTTTACAGGGCGATAGGAAGGGTTTTCCCTCCTACACGAGGTTTCTAGCCCTTCCTGTGGGCTGGCCACGACCACACGGTACAAACCTCTAATAAAAATAAGGATAAAAATAAGTGTCATCCGTGTAACCAGAACATCTAGAAAGTCTGCAGCTACCAGCGTGTAAACTTCAAACGCAAGGCACACAAAGAGAAATCTTCAATGCCTCTCTAACAAAGCTGGCCACAAAATCCTCTTTTCCCTAGAAAACAGGATACGCCTGCTACAGCCTAATCTGAAGTGACGAGGCCTCCCCAAACCGCCCTCCCCAGCACACCCACTTGTATCGGGAGGGACGTGGCTCCCGGGGGTGGCTGCCAGCAGAGCCCCTCCACTCCTGGCCCAGATCCTCACGGGAAGGGATCATCATCCCTGCTCGTGGACAGGGGAAGGGGCTTTGCCTGGGCTCCCAAGGCAGGAGCAGAGCCCAGTGGGGCTCCCAGCTCTGCCGCAACCCTCGCCATGATTCACTCCTGTAGCAACTCCTGCCTGGGAGCAACCGGTGCAGAGGGTGACGGGGGAGAGGAAAGGGCTTTAAGCTGCAGAAGAGGCTGAAAGCCTGGTCTCAAGGACCTCGCTTCTATCAGCCTCCCCTGGGATTAGAACCAAGCCCTCCAAAGTTTCAGCTGGGCAGGCTCCATCCCACCAGCAAGCTGGGAGCTGCAGCATCCCTCAGCCTGTGTAGAGATGGTCTCCAGAGTCTACTCAGCTCAAGGCAGACGCTGCAGACGGGCAGAGCACACGGACAGCGGGTGGGCTCAGCACCAGCCAGGCTGAAAGGCCTCTGGGTTCACCCCTGCCTCCTTCACACTCCCTTACCTTTCCCACCGCAGCGAGTGCAGGCAGTGCTCCTGCACCCCAGAAGGTGCTCCAAGGCTGACCTTGGGGTGATGCAAAGGGCTTTGAGAGCTTTGGATAGAAAGTGGCTCGCATCAGAGAAGAGGACGGTGACACCCTGGGGTTTGATCTTTTAGGGCTATGAAGTAAGGACCCTTCCCCAGGCAATGCTCTCCAAGTGCTGAGGAAGCTTTTCACACTTGGCAGGTGAAACGGAGCTGAAAAGTGCATCTGAAGCAGGGCACATTGATCCTCTGGCTCGTTTTGGGGTGCACCATCTTTAATACCCTATTTCCCTCTGCGTCTGTCCCTTCCTCATTGCGCTTTGCTGCTGCTTAAAAAAAACCTCCAGTATTTGTGGTGAACAAGCAGCTCCGAACTGAACTGCTGTCCTCAGCTTGTTCTCAGCTCTGATGGGTCCATCAGCGACACGTTCTGCATGAGAATGGCCTGGCAGAGGCACCCAGTGGGGCCGATGGCTGGAGAGGACACAAGGTGCCAGCCCTGGGGGCTCTGCTGGGGGTGGAGGGGGGTCCTGGGCATCATCCTGCTTCTGGCACCCCTGTAACTAATCCCGACCTTCTCTCTGATTTGAGTAAACCCTTTTCAAAAGCAAGTGCTGGCAGAACCAAGCCCATCTGCCAGCACAGAACCACCAGCACCAGGGCTTGTGCACTTGCACGCCACGCTGCAGCCAGGGACTGCCGAATTTCCTGGTGATTGTTTGGACAGGATGTTGTGAGCACGTACCTCAACTTCAACTCTCCTTCTTGGATCCTGTCACTCAACTTTCCCCAAGAATTTGGTTTGCTGCCTGGGAAATTGTTTAACCACTTTGGCTTCTCCCTCCCGCCGTACCTCCTGCATGCTCACACAAGCACACGCGCGTGCACCCAGACCAGCCTTAATTAGTTCCTAAAACATCACCCTAGAAAGACCCAGGCGAGTAAAGATCAGGCACGGGCTGCTCCTGCACAGCTCACCCCAGCAAGCAGACCAGACGGAAGATCGCCTCTTGCCTTGGTTCAGTTTTTCAGCCACAGGGCCCAGGGTGAATGAATTTCGGTGGTTATGGAGACCTGCAGTAATTAACTGCCATTGGTAGTTTACACGTAGGAAAATCTACGTAAGGCCATACACAACATGTCAAAGGTGGAAAGGAATACGGTGTCCGCACACACTGGCATCCCGTGCTACCCGGGCCACACAACTCCCTGAAGGAGTTTTAGTGAAGATTAACTACTTTTTTAGAGCCAAGCATGTCCTGTGGTTTTAAAGATGCTGAGGAGGCCAGTTCACCCCAGGACCTGATAAATGTGAAAAATCTGCACTTTGTTGCCAAGTCTTCTAAATATTTAGGGTCAAACCCTGCAAGCAATTTTCACCTCCACAACCCTGCTCAGTCCAGGTACGGTTCCACCCTGTTTGTGTGACAGAAAATCTCCCAGCTGGGCTGGGAGGCGGAGGGAGAAGAAAAGGCAGCGGGAACAGCTATTTCCAGCCAGACCACCAGTAAACATCTCTTAACTCCTTAACCATCATTAGCGGTACTTTGCTGCTTAGCTCCTAGTTTATAAACCACCACGGGGATAGCTTCACAATGAAAGGCTCTATAAAATTTTCCAGCACTCTGATTTGCAGTTGAAAGTGTCAGTAATAAAACACAAGCCTTGTGGCTGCTGCAGCTCTACCTTCCACAAAGGCTTTATACCTGTCCTGTCCGCTCTCCTTCCCGCCCACACCTTCCCAGATAAAATGGATTCACACTGATAGGGACAGAACTGCTGGGGAGCTCTTGGGAAGCTGCGAAATACCAGCTCAAGGAAAAGGAGGCTTTAAGGATGCGATCTGCTCTGCTGTCCTCTCCGGGAATATATCCCAGGTTTAATATTTCCGGGATCAAAGCCTTCCTCCCGAGCACAGACAGAAACGAGACACGTAACAGAGGGTGAGGAGCTGATTTTACCACTCACCCACCTTCCCACCTGTCTTGGAGCCATGGAGACCTTCCTGCTGACAGGCTATGTTGAGAACCAGGTTAAAACCTCCCTGTGAAACCCTGACCCTTCGACATCCAGACACTTTCTGTCCAGGCTGAGCTGCCTCCTCACCCTCCTTACAGGGCACCCGTCCATGCCACAGACCCCAGCTGTGGGACGTGGGCTGCTCGGCCCCCAGGGAGCTGCTCTGCCTGGGCCACCCGTCGCGGGGAGCCTGGGCCACCAGTCCTGGGGAGCCTGGGCCACCCGTCCCGGGGAGCCTGGGCCACCAGTCCTGGGGAGCCTGGGCCACCCGTCCTGTGGAGCCTGGGCCACCAGTCCTGGGGAGCCTGGGCCACCTGTCCCGGGGAGCCTGGGCCAGGCTCAGCAGCGGGCAGCGCTGGGAGCGGTAGCTGGAGGGGGGAAATCATACTCGAGTTTCAGGTCCTCCGTGGATTTTTCAGGGCGGAGAAAAAGAATTCACCCTATAAACCATGGTTTTTAAACAATTGATTTGAGGTTTTTGTATAGCAAAGCAACTTGCACTATTCAGCTGTCCGTGAGACCTCCACCACGCAGTTTAAGCTCCGCACACGCTGAGGGCACCCAGAGCTCTCTCCCTTTTTGCTGTGGTCCAGGCTCTACACTCACCAGCCATCAGACCTTTTACTTTCTGTGGAAGTGATCCACCGCATGAGATGAAATGTGGCTAAATATCCCTAGGGCTGGGACCTTAGCAGAACAAAGAGCAGGCATTTACTAGCACAAACATGCAGATCTATACACATACTGCTACTCTAATCTTGGGGTTCTATCGACTAGTTTTGGGTAGGAAAGCAAAAGCCTGTTCCCAAGCTTCCCATCAAAAATAATGGTTCTACGAGAGCAATTAATGGCGCCCAAAGGCGTGCTGTGAGCTGAACCCGGCCCCACTCCACCCAGCCCGTAGAGGCGCAGCCTAGGGACTGCAGGCCATGGGGCTTGTGGCACAGCATCGCCCTCAGCTCCGGGGACCACCGGCCACCAGCCTGGGGCCACCGGCCTGGGGCCACCGCGGTACCCCGCCAGCACCATGGCGGGCACCGGGCTGCGGCTGCGGGGCCGCCTCGGGGTGCACCATAAGCCGGGCCGGGGCCGGAGGGCGAGGGGAGCCCCGCCGGGTGCCCTCCACCGGAGCGGGGCCGGGGCAGCGGGACAGCGGCGGCGGTGCGGAAAGTGCGGCCGCCAATGCTCAGGCTGAGGCGGGCGCCGGCGCCAGGGCCGGGGCCGGGCGGGGCGGGCGGAGCCGCGGTCGCAGCCATGGGGCTGCTCAACTTCACCCGCGATCCGGTACCGGAGGCGGTGAGCGCCGACATGCACAACCTCAACCAGCTCAGCGCCCAGGTGGGGCCGCGCCGCGCCGGGCCGGGCCGGGCCGGGCCGGGGAGGGCGGA
>JAVSBS010021335.1:0-34186 GCA_033124195.1 Coracias cyanogaster
AGCAAGGCTGGTGTTGGTCTCTTCTCCCAGATTACTGACAGAACAAGAGGAAATGGCCTTAAGTTGTGTCAGGGGAGGTTTAGATTAGATATTATTAAGAAATTCTTCACTGAAGAAGTTCTGCACTGAAACAGGCTGCCCAGGGAGGTGGTGGAGTCACCATACATGGAGGTGTTTAAAAAACAAGTAGATGTAGCACTTGAGGCTATGGTCTAGTGGCTAAAGAGATGTCATGATGAAGGTTGGACTTGATGGTCCTGGAAGTCCTTTGTAACCATAATGATTCTATGACTCTACTCTAAGCCTGGAGTTCACAATGGTTTGTCTGTACAGGAACATTTGGAAGAGTTAAGGCAGATCATCTGCATCATACCTTGAAAAACACTGGATCTTTATGCAAATGAAGTGGGTCTGGTCAGATGCAGACCAACTTCAGAGCACAGGCAGCTTTGGACCTGACTGAGAAACCACACTTGAGGACAAAAATGCACTTTAAATACATATCGATCCTAATTGCTTAGTTTTAACTTCTCTGGATGCCCTTCTGATGATGAGTCCTCTGCTTTTAATTAACTCTGCTTTTCATACGAACATGCCAGTCAAGTGCATACCATAATTCTGAGAGGGCAACCTTACTGGCAAGGGACAGACCTGTGAAAGCAAGCCACAGAAACAAAAGGCTAGGGGAAAGAGTCCCTCCCCCATGTCTCCTTTGTCCTTGGTTTCATAACAAGCAAGGCAGCTCCCTCCAGCTCTAGGTTTCCCCTCACTTGGCCTACAGTATTTTGGCAACCACTGTTTGGTTTGGATTTCAAATCACTGATTAATCTTCACATTTCTTCACTTCAGAAACCCTTCCTATTGGCTCTTCAAAGGCAAGTGCATTATAACGGTGCCATAGCTGCACCTTTCATAACCATACTCTAGTCCCATGCATCACCAGAATTCTCAAATCCTCACTTTAAAACAGAAGGTGAAGTAAAACACCGAATAACGCCTATAAACCCCTCCCTCCCCTGGCCCCTGGAGTTTAAGAATCCAAAGGATAAAGGCACTCATGTAGCATGGCCATCACCCAGTTAAAAAGTTACCTTATTTTCAGTAAGCCAAAGCTGCAGGAAGCGTAGTTCCAGGCCACTACCAGCTGTATCAGCACACAGATGATCCAGAAATGTTCTCTACTCTGCAGACAGTGCAGCAGCAGCACCTGAGGGTACAGAGAGGCAATTTAGAGGGTATTCATAAAGCCATCTTGGAAGGGGTCCTTCTCCACAAGGACCACAGCTAGTATGCTGAACACCCCAAAACTGACCAAAAAGGAATTATCACCCTGGGCAAAGCTGGGGGGGAACACAGAATCACATGGAAGGGTAGGGGTTGGAAGGAACCTCTGGAGATCATGTATTGCAACCCATCCGCTGAAGCATGTTCATCTAGATCAGGCTGCATAAGATTGCTTCCAGGTGGGTTTTGAATATCTTCAGAGAAGTAGACTTCAATGTTTGGTTGTTTGGGGGGTTTTTTTGTTGGTTTTGTTTGGTGGGGTTTTTGTTGTTGTTTGGTTCTTTTTTTTGTTTTGGTTTGGTTTTGTTTGTTTGCTTTTTTTAAAAAAGCTACATAATCTGCAATGGAGGAAAAGATCAGAACATAAACCAATTCTAAATATTCAATCAACTACTACAAAAGGAAGTATCCTTTTGTACATTTACTGTCTTTACACAATCTGCATAGGAAGAGACACAGGAGTGAAAGGGCCAAGCTAGTATGTCCAAAGTGCATTGTCATTTTAGGTGATTTGTTAACTTGCTTGGCGAAAATGTCCATTAATGATTGAAGGGGGGGGGGAAAGTTGAGGAAAGCAGTCAGTAGTTTGACTAGAGTTTAATTGTGGCAGATATATTAAACATCTGTGCACTTACAGAGTCTAAAGGACACTGGTTTGCCTTCAGCAGCCTTATAAGGAAATACTTCAGTAGTTATAATTTAACCCTTCATGTGAGAGGCAGAGAGAGTGAGGTTTGTCAAGTGCTGTTTGACCACATTAAGCAGGGTCGTTAGACCTCTCAGATTTGTGTGAAAGGGAATAAGACTGCTTAAGCTGCAAAGAGTACAGATCTCCCTCGAGTTCCCAAGAAAGTGCTACAAACCCTGCTGGTGTCACAGCTATGCTGACAGGGAACGTCGCCTACTTGGTCTGCGGAAATGCAGATGCAGTGGCAGAACTTCCTCCTCCCACCCAGTCTGTCTGTCACTGCAATGTGTCCACACCACCATCTTCTGAAGAGGTCCCATAACATGGCCAAGACCTGTTCAGATGAACTTGTATCACCAGTATAACCACCATTCAACAAATTGTTTGGCTGCATACTTCCAAATGCTGACTTGTAAACCAGTTTTCTACATTAGTCTTCAAATCTATACCTAGGTGCAAAATAAACTTCACATGCAAACCTTCTGCAAAACTTGTAACAAAATAAATGTAGCAGTTATTTAGGTTGAAAAATTATAATCAGTAAACTCTTCTTTAACTTTTACGTGACTGAAACTTTTTTTTTGTTCTTACACTACCCGTACAGGACATGGAAATCCTATGGGAAAAAGTTTTCTAAGGATAGCAATATTATCTTGCTTCTCACTTAAATACTCTTGCTATGCACCACATTCAACTAATGTAGTAGCAAGGAGTGATTTTTGGAAGATTTCAGAAGTAAAATTGCTTAGTAATAGTTTGTTGTAACAAACTAGGGAATTATGACAATTTTTACATAATGTAATCTTCTGAATCTGCTGCATAAATTTGCATTCTCTAAACTGATAAAGGAACTATTTAGGTTTGTAAAATAAGGATGGTTTATGTATTAGAACATTGAGGAAAAATCACAATAATTTAAGGCTATTTACAAAAAATCACATATAGTTCAACTAAAATACAACAGTGCACATGAAATGACAAATAAGTGCTGGCAGAATGAAATGCTTCTGCTAAGAGTGTGAAATTGAAATAAAATCAGTGCTGCGTCTCCAAGAAAATAAATTTATCACTTCCATTTTCCTAGAGCAACCACTTTCAGGAAATACAAAGCAGTACATTTTTCTAATGGCATAGGTCTCTCTGGACCTCCAGGTTTGCCATAAATTCACCAAGATCGATGCCAACAGAGACCACAAGTGCTATTTTTACTGATAAAAATTTTCAGTTGTTCAACCCCATCTTCCCATGCAGCACTGACCTTGCTAAGTGTCCCTCACAGTAAAGCTAAAGCACAGTTAAGATGACGCATCTTATACTAGGATAGCTCAGAATGCATTAATTGTTGTAGGGAAAGGATTCAATTTTTTCTTTACAGATCTGAAGATTCCTCACAGAAGAAAGGCAAGGGTCAGAGCCACTCTTCATACAGGAGTGAATCTTGTATGTACAAGTACGTATGGTTACATTAGAGAACTGGATATGGGTGATAATACCAGTATATAAATAAAAATAAATAAATATATCACAATACAAATAATAAAATAAATTTTGCAGAAAGTCACTTATCTTTCCCCTTTCTAGATGTTGCACCTGTTTCTGAGCTATTGTATCCAGGGCACATGAAGTACTTGCTTAACTAGAGGGAGGCAGACTGGTTTATGCTACCTCTGGTTTTTTTTGCTTTTAATCAGGAATATCAGATATCTTTTCTAAGTTTTACATTGTACTAGCTTCATGCCTTAAAAGGCTAGCATAACAATCTTTATTAAAGAGTATGGTGCAAATTGGTTAAACAGTTTTACTTTCAGCAGTAGACGGACAGAAGATAAAGAAGAGCTGGATCCTTGGTACTGCTGAAAAGCAGTGTGAACTAGAACAAACCAAGGACCAGAATGTCCCATCTAGGCCCATGCTAGAAATGCCCGGGTGATAGCTGCAGAAATCAGAGCTGGGGCAGAGGGCATGATGAAGTGGCAAAAATGCATTAAAGAACATCCTTTAAGAAAATAATGACTCATTTGTTACACAGAACTATCCCCAGCTTCTGCTTGTTCAGCACAAGACGTGGAGAGAGGGCTGTTACCAACCACATTACACACCTGCTGGTTTTCCAGTGGGACTCAGAGCATTCAATACTGTGTCAGCTGGATGCTCTAGAAATCCTCAGTTCCCCTCTTGTGGATAGCTTTGAGTCTTCGCATAGCCTATGTAAAACAGCCTTTGCAAACACTGGCCAAGTAGATGACTTCAGCCCCAGAGGAAAAGGAGGACAATATCAGCATATCAAAGGCAAGTATTTTTGTTGGGGTAGTCACCAGGTAGAGCATGAATACCGGAGATGGCCCCTCAGAAGTGGTGTTTGCTTACTGCCTACTGACACTTCATCTACTTCTTGTCAGCAGAGAATACTGAAGTTAATGGCACACATTTATCAGGGCAGGAAGTGGCATAACGCATTCCTGTGAGACTCTGCAGAGTACAGGCATACACTTCTCATCCTGCTGGAGTATTAAGTTCATGTAGCGTTGAGTTAGCTTTGCCCTCACTTATTTAACTACATTAATATACTGAAGAAAGCATTTACTTTCCGTCAATGAAATGGAGAGGCTAATAGCAGTGGTATGAAACAGCAACCTAAATTCACTTCAGTACAATCTCATTTCAATGCAAATGTTGGCTTTTTTTTTTTTTTAATATGTAATGCTGTTCTGCCAGCTAAAATGTAGCCTAGTCTTGGATCTTCACAGACCGAGAATGCAGTTCCAAATTACACTGCATTTTTGCAGTTATGTTTACACATTTATCTGTTGGTGATACAGCACATGCTAAAGCCATTCACAATTTATCTCCAAATGTCTGTGAAGTGTCCCAAAAAGCCTATGTATTTTAATTTTGTACTGCCAAGACAAACTCAGTTAGTGGAGGGACAAAAGGGAAAGGAAGATTCCACAATGACAGAGATTTATTTTAAGCCTGTGTTAAGCTGCCACCAGGGCTTGTCTAAATATAGATGTATCCACTGTAAACACCCTTAGTCTGCATTTAATGCAGACACATGCAGTTACTCAGCAATGGCAAACAAGCTTTACATTCACACCCAGGCCCCCAATAACTCTCAATCATAATTGATCGCTGAAGAAATAGTTTGTAAGTGGGACTTTTGCATCCAAAGAGAAACTTTAACCAAGAAAAGCTTATTTCCTCCTGTTGGCATCATGCCTTTGTCATCTAAGCTCTCCAGATGAGAAGCAAGATCACTAAGGGGCTGCAGCTTTCAGGCCCAGCTCTTCAACTCATGGTGGTTCACAAAGCAGCAGCAAGCAGGGGCTCTGCAGACATGCTTCTTGAGCTTCTGCAGTGGCTTACATGCTACAAGGCAGGAAACAGCCAGCATCAGGCAGGTGTGGATCATCGTTCTGACACAGAGAAATCCTGGCATCTGTACCATGATTTTCTGCTAACTCCTGTCCTCCACTTGTTAATGCCTGCTCTGCCTCCACATCATCAATCCTTGTATTCTGCAGCATAAATACTGCACTATACTGAAACTATCTATCTCAAGTACTGGTAATCTTACCGCATCTACAAAGACCCTGGACAATTTACCACCAATAAATTAGCTTAAAACATACTTGCTCTGACAACTACAACATAAACATATCCGGTGTGTTCTACCACTGCAATGTGATACTCTTTCCAAGTTTATATGAATCATCCCTCCAGTGACTGTGAAGAGAATTGGAAACCATTGTCTGTTTACGGATCATTTGAGCTTCCTTACCAAAAAAGTACAAATACAAAAAATTATGTCTTCACTGAAGCAACTCAGGCATGTTTCTGTAGCTTCTCTGTAAACTAGACATTAAATGTGCAACTGTACCTGTGCTAAACTTTATTTGAATTTTGGGCTTTGCTACTTAAAGAATATATGGCAAAGACTGCCAGAAGAAAGGATCAGAACGCTATATTTCAGTAGGCTGGCAGCCCAAGATCTGCCAATGCTGTGCTCTTGTGCTGACCTAGGCTCAAAGCTGTGAAGGGTCAGCATTTGGGATGGCTCCAGACCTCAGTGCAATAAGGTGAACCTAGACGGGCTTTCATCTCATGTACATTATCTACCAACTAAATTATGTAACAAGATCTATCTTTGAAACCTTTGCAATATACTCTGGGGTATTACAACTCATCCAGTAATAATTACAAGAAGTAGTGGAACAACTAGAAAAGTTAGAAAACCAAGTGGTTGGTAGGATATGTGCATGTTACATACTCATCTGCGTCTTGAAAACCAGCCAAGGAAGGTTTCTTCTTCTCAGTGCTGAAAATGACACCTCCAATGCAACATATCCACATAGCAAGTCCTGTCCAAGGCCCTACAGTACTCCTCTATCACTTTGTGAGCATCAGGATTTCATTTACTTTCCCTTGTCATTGTCTGTGGCTTTTTTCCACTTGAGAAAGACTCCAGACAACTGTCACAAATAACGGTCCTCACAGCATGCCCAGGTTGGGGCACCTCAACAGTCTCATGGAGCATCTGCCGCCCACTACAAATCAGCCATCAGCTGCTCACTGTTATCAGCACCTAAAATCACATGGGAGTGCCATAATCATTCAGATGATCAGCTATTCACCACAGCTGTCAATGTTTAGAAACATTTGTTCACTTCTGAACAAGGTAGGAAAGGTTTCTTTATAGTACTTGAGTTTTGGACAGTTCTTGCTATCCTTGTTTCACAAGCCATGAAACGACAGGACAAAAAGATATGTACAAATGAGGTACAAGAAGACACCCTCCTCTAAGGATACAAAGTGCAGAGTCCATCTATTGTGTGCCGGTTTCCTTTAACCTACAGAATTTCTAGGCTCAGAACGTGCATCAAGCACAGGAGCAAGGCATCAAATGGCAAGCAGTCTACCAGAGTGTTTCAGACCAGGGAATCCCACTTTGACAGGGAGATCAGGAGAGAGAGGCTAAACCATCAGCTTGCTGACCTCAACCTTAGAAACACCAATGCTATTACCTACAAAAACTCAGCTCCAAGTGATTGATTTAGATCAAGACATTCAGACAAAGTCACTGTAGAACACTGAAGTACATTCTGGTAGGCATAAATGGGCATACCTTGGAAATCTTGTAGCATGTTCATGTCCAGTCTAAATTCATTTGGAGAGTTTCTGGATAGAAATTGCTTTGATCCTCTTGCTCCTTACAATAGCTGTTAAAACCTGAAAAGCTTTTGCATGAACAGCTGTAAATTAGACCATGTCTCACATCTAAGATAGAGTGAAACCTCTAACTTGAATGCACAAGGCTTTGGAGAAGATTTTTAAATTTCTTTTTCCCCAAAGCAAACTCACATATTAAAGACAAAGAACAACCACTTTCAGCAGGAATTTAGAATGCTTCCTGAAAGAAGGAAGCCATCCTACCTTGAACTGTGGGATTGCACAAGTCAGACTCATGATTAATATCTGCAAGGATATTAAAAGGATTTGAGAATTAGACAAAAGAAAGTGTTAATTTGACAAAAAAGCTATCCTTATTTGGCTATACTTATTTTTATAATTTGTAAATAGTTGAGACATTGGAGAAAGTTTGTTTTAAATATCTCTACACAGGTTGGGAATTTATTTTTAACACAAAGGATTAGTATGCAGTTAATAGGTGTGTGAACTGACACATGAATTCCATATTTCTCCTCATTGCTGTTTCTCACACCCCACCCAATCCTATTCACAGTCATTGAAAGAAATCTCTATAATTTGCCCAAGAAGCAAATTGGCACAGACTTCATATACAACTAGACAGCATCTTAAAAACAGGGCCAGGGTCTTCATAGAAAATGCCATTATTTCAAGTGGCAGAAATGCAGATTTTTTTAAATTTTATTTTACATATCCACCATTAAGGAGAACAATCTTAGGGCAGATTTACCCTAGTTAAAAGAGTTGAAGTAAAACAGGTTAAAATAGATGATTTTTTAATTTGGGTAGGTCAACAATGAATTAAAGCTGCATTTGCAGAAAATAACTATTTTCCTTAGAGGAAAGTTTTCTGCTTTAGGGTAGGCTGACAAACCACCTTAAGTTTCTCCTGTCCAGAGACGGAAAGCATCCTTAATGGCTTCCGTTAACCTACCTTTGAAGTCCTGCAGTAATTATGTAATTGCTCTGGAAACAGAAAAGGCACAGCCAGGAACCCTGCCTCTGAGCAGAGCACTTGGGAGGGGAAAACAAACAGAAAAGCCTTTGCCAAATCCTTGCTCTTTGCTGAGACTTCCCCCCACCCCAGCCTTAGGCCAACTTGGATGGGAAAGCTGTAGCAAGTGTCAGGCTTTTATTGTCTGCTCTGTTTTAGGGGATTTGTTGTGGAGGAACAAAGTGAAGCCTGAGCATCATGTGGGCAACTTTAATATCAGGGTATAAACACTGAAAGAACAGTGCCCTGGCTCCTTTTGCCCCTGCAGGAATAATGTTGCTGTGCCTTTCACCGAACTCTTGAGATCTGAGGCTTGGAGGAAATGTTCAGTTTAGAAACCACTGTAAAATTTTCAGGAAGGTGCAGAAGACATCAAAGCTACGTTTTAAGCCCACTCATCCACTTGGAATTTGTAGCCAAACTCAGTTCTAATTTCTGCTTCTCTAAGTCCACAATAACCTCACTTCAGTTATTTCATTAGTGTGAACAACAGCTGATCCACAATATCGAAGTGCCAATTTCAGCCCTCAACAAATCCAAGTATTTTGGGGAACTGATCAAAGGTTCATTGCTATTTGCTAAATTACTTCTTAAAATATATTAATGCAAGGAATCTTTTAAGTAAGAACAGGTGGCAATTCATAAATGTAAGTGGCAGTGCTGTAAAAAAAGCAAACCATAACAAACTCTTCTTTCTAGAAGAGTTTTAAAAATGGGAATTTGGAATATAGGAAATAACTGAAAAGCGTGTGAGAATATGGAAGCTCTACTGTCAGCAGCAGATGAGCCTACTATAGCATGACAGCTAAGCTTGGCAGGTTCATCATCATCTGCAAACTACAGGACATTTTTATCATTAAAAACTCTAAAATACAGTTCTGAAGTGGTATAAAAAAGCTACCCCAGCAACTATAGGAGATAGCTTAAATACAGTATGGATAAAAGAGCAAGATTTGCAAGAGAAGCAAAGTCTAACCACCCAAACCGAACAATATACCACACATACACAAAAATACCAGGCTAAACTTTTGGATGCTTATGCCAGTATAAACTATTCAAGATGTGAATTTTGTAGCCTGAAAGACTATCTCAGTCACAATCAGTTCTAACAGCATACAGTTTATTCAATATTTAATGGCTTGATCGAGTAAATCTTCAGCAAATCTTGAGCAAATTTTTTTACTGTCATGAGGCATCCTGACTCTGATCAATTAAACATTAGGACACTTCGGGAAAGAAATGAGCTTACTTCTGCAGTTTTCTTCAAAGAGGTAACCAAGCAAAATGAAGATACTTTATGTTTAACAGAAACCTGAAACTGACAAAAAAGTTTCAGAATCAGAATATTCCAAATATTTCAAGTTTACAGTGTTCTGTAAAGACTGACTAAAGTAAAATCATTTGGAATAAACAAGCTACTGAACTAGCAAAAGTACCAAATTCTGATACATTTCCTATTAGAAGACAAGCCAGATTCCCCCCTCAGTCTGTTATTAGGCAATGCAAAGGCAAGTATTCTGTTCATACTGTGACCTCTCTCTTCACCCTCTTTATTCCCCTCGCCCATCTAAACTGTTTTCATGTAATGCGCATAATGATTTGTTTCATTATTCAAACGAACACTCTGTAAAATGGAGGGTACTTAAGCTGTTATTAAACACCAGAACAGGAGCAAGGTCTTTCTTTCCTTGTCTGACAGTCCTGCCCTGGAAACAGTGGTCCATATTGAATGTTAAAAGTTCAAAGTGTAAAAACCCTTCAGGGGTTCTTGCTCTCAGTAGATGTGGGAGATGGTATTCACAGAAGCCGATTATTTCCTTCATGTTTTTCCTTCCGTATGTCTCTCCCTTTGGACGCTTTGCACACAAAGACAGGAACAAGCCTGAACCAGTTTAACTCAGAGCCTATCACGAGCAGTCTCCACACCGACCTCCAGCTTGCATGCTGGCAGTGCTAAAAATGTGCTGTAGTGTTCAATCAAAATGGGTTTGCTTTGCATTCCCCTTACAGATCAGGAAGATGGGTAGAGCTAAAATGCATGGTAAAACTCGTGGGACATTAATGATATTTCTAACCATGTTTGCACATGCATGGAGATTTCCCTAGCAACACCTCTCCCTTGGAAAGAAAAAAACACATTATGCTCCACATAAGCTTAGCAGGGTTATTGCTGTCAAGAGACTATGTTTTCCAAATAAACTAAGTAAGATTTAGGCTGAAATTACAGTTAACATGAATTTTAGTGCAAAGAGCCACCATTTCAGCTAGATGGATTCCTAAAACATACCACAAATAAAAGTCAGAGCTCTGTCGCGCAGTCCTGACTCACACAAATTGTTCCTGCACACATTATCCCTTAAATGAGGGAGACTGCTGGAACACAGACACAGCATTCCCAGAGCATCTCTGGGAAGCTCTTGGGGATGCTCTGGGAATGCTGTGTCTGTATTCCAGCTAACGACACAGAAGCCCCTCTTAAGTCAGATGATAACTTCAGTTACACAGAGTCAATATATACACTTCATAGTAGGAGATGCTTTACTCTACACAAGTTTTTAAAAGAAACTGAATGGCTTTTCACAATATGAAACAGTTAACTTGAAAGCCCTTAATTATCTTCAGGAACTAACAGCATTAAAATTGTCCTTAAACACTCAAGACAACAGCCAGACTAATCCTAGAGCTCCTTAATAGGGTGAGGAATGCAGTTTTAACAGGTTTAATTCCTTAGTATGTTGTCATGGCTAACACTTGCTTTGGAAAGAAAACCCAGGAAAAGAAATTTAAATAAAACTTATGACAGTTACAGTTCACTAAATCTGCTGCAAAAACCTCTGCGCAGGAAAAGTGAATAGATTATTTTTAAATTATATAGAAATAAGCCCTGACAAGCAAAAGCAACACAAAAGTGTGTCAAGTTTAAAAGCATTAATCATTTTAATCATCCAGCCATAGAAACTCATTTCTAGCTATGGTTCCTGTGAAAGTTAAGATTTTGCCAATAGGTAATACTGTGGACTTGATCAAGAACTTCCATTTCTGTACTGCCAAGGCTGTGCTGTTTTTTACTCACATTAGGGCCTAGATAATTGATTAGCTCAAGAGGTCAATCTAGATCTAGAAGACTTGCAACAGCAGGACAGTAACTCCAAAACTCACTGCCAATCTTTTCTTCCCCTACTTGCTCAAGTATACATCAATACATAAATTAGAGCCTATTTCAAGTAGAGAGGGGTGATTCATTGCCAAGGGTCATAAGCAGCCTTTAACATCTCAGAACAATGTCATGGCTCTTGTACCACCACTTCCAGGAGCTTTCAGTCGTTGCAGGTCCTGTTTGACCAGCAATTCCAACAGGGCCCCTTCCCTCCCTTTCCCTACTAGTAAGTACTTCTCCATCTGGCACTGTCCTCTACTCTGTTTGCTCCTAGCTTTCCAGCAAGTAAGTCTCTCCCAAGTTTCATCCAGCTCTCTGTTCTCTGATCTAACTGGAGTTTGCTTTGATACTTTATGGTTACCAGCACTGCTGCTACAAGAAACAAGCTCTATTACTGTTATTCAGCTTAGGGCTGTTCACAGCCAGTAGAGAGTTATTTTTGTAGTCCGAGCTAGGCAGGGAGGAAAGGGCTAGTCAAAAGGTAGTTGAATACCTGTCCTATTTTTCTCTCTGCCCCTTTATTAGCCTCAAATACCTTTCAAGCAGGTCCATCTATTCTCCTTCTGCTCATTAGGGCAGCACAACACTAACATCCTCCTTCAATCACTTATCAGTGTCACACATCTGTATTAGACAAACTTTCAGATATAGGATTGGGTCCAGCGTAATTTTCAAATCAACAGGTGCTTTCTTTGGTTGCTGCAAAGCGACCTCAGCCTGTGCTTCCTGCATGCTCCAGTTTCCACCTTATTCCGCACTTAGCTACAAGGTGGAGGAACGCTCTTTTACACTGCTCTCCAAATAGCCTCCGTCATTTTGGATCCACCACATGGGGCACAAGACACGTGAAGGCACAGAAGGTCATGAGGACATCAGTCTACTTTGGGGTAGCTAAGCATGGTGCAACTGTCCCAGCGCAGGCAGGTATACAGAAAGAGGAGTAACAACACCTAGAGGGCAGTGATTTTAAAAAAAGGTAACCATCCAACACTTTTCATATCACAACTGTGAAAATTCACAGATAAGTGATCCAAAACAATTTGCCTCACTGGGTGATGCAGATGAGCAAATCCGTATATTCCAAAAATCAGCTACCAATCTCAGCTTAACTGCAAAATTACTTCATATTACCAACCTTCCCTTCCTAGAAAAATAAGCAAAAGTAGATAGCATGTGTTGAAGAGGCAGAGAACAGGATGATTTTTAGGAAGCTTGAAAAAAAGTCAGGTTACAGCAGATCTTAAACTCCCCTCTCCAGGCAGAAAGACAAAGTACTCATGACTGACCTCTTCTCTATCTATTTTCTGCTGATGAAAGCCAAGGCAGTGCTAAGATTCACTATGGAATTACAACCTGTTTCATTCAGCAGTAATTGTCAAAATGCACTCAGACCCAGAATGGCAAGAGGCAAGTCTGCAACACTGCTTTTTCACACAGGATCGAATGGGCCTTCAGTTACAGGAGGAAAGCCAGAGTGTGACTACAGCGACTGAGGAACAAAGCAAGTAGGACTGGTATACTTCTTAAATTCAGCCCCAAAAATGCATTCCACACTGTGACTGGGCAAAATAGAACTCCATGTAATGTATTATGAAGGGAGATCTCAAGCTATGAAAGTGCTCTCTACCATACTGTGATCCCCGAGCACAGCTGGCTACACCCAGATGTTCCTGTAATTTCTCCAACTCATCTTCTAGTATGACAAAGGAAAGCACTCATGCTGTGAAGTTTAAATCCTACTAAACATCACTATTTCCTTCCCTGTCAGGAAGGATGGATATGGTCACACTACAGATACTTGAGACTCCCACAGATCATTGTTCTAGTTTTGTTAAATTCACATCAGATTTTGTTCAAGGCTTAGAGAGAAAAAAAAAAAAAGGGGCATACTATACCACATTTTCACTAATATAAAGAATTTGGAACTAATCTTGTTCCACTCTGCAAACACAAGCCATATCTAGCTTCCACATTTTACTCTTCACTGTAAATACTCCAACTCTTGCTCTGTATCACCCAAAGGAAAAACAAAACTATCACAGGAGTTCACTGGTTAGTACGAAGAGACTTCTCCCCATGCAAGTGTAGAGAAAAGCCATAGCTGATTTTCACAAAGAGCCCCGAGGCTCAAAAGCAAGGATCCCATCTTAGACTCCCTGATACTTGTATTTTGTGTTTTCTGCATTCAAGTGAACGTTGGCCGTTATAAGTACCTTCAGTCTCCATCTGGGAACTGCAGGGCTGCCCTCAGCCTCTTCTTATTTCTGGGCTGAAGGAATGGCCTCAAAAGCACATGAAGCAGACTGATTTCCAAGCCAGCACCTTTACATACAGAAAGGATTAGGCTTGTTAAAACTCTTTGCTTTGCAATGCATCATTCTTTCTCCTGTTCTCAGCAGTTTACCAGAATTTCTAAATTAACTCCTGCAATGCTGGGAACTTACTTTCCTTTATAAAGGATTACTAGCACCAGAAGTAGTACAAAAGAACCATCTAAAGGGGAGATCACCTGGACAAGGCAACCTGAAATTAAGCCAATCACGTGTATCATCTTTCCATTTTCATCTGGTCTTCTGAAAGTATCCAAAAAGCAACTCCCTTCTGTTCAGACATGTCGGAGAGAAAACAAAGGACAGGCACAAAGACAGACAGCATCAACACAGCTCATTTATCCAGTTCACATTCACACCAGCTGCGTCTGTGTCAGGCAGGGTACTCACAAGGAGACAGGCAGAACTACTGACTGCTCAGCATTTGCAGCAGTAGAGAGAGAATAGAGGCATTTTAAGAAACACCACATGTGTTCTAGGAAGAAAAAAGTAACATGGATCAGCCAGATTAGCAGTCACTGAAGTAATTCCATGGCCTGACGCCCAAGAACTCGCAGCCATCATAATACAGGGATTTTACCGGACACAATGGAGTAGCAGGCTTCATATTACATGTGGAGTAAAAGAGGCTGAGGGGAGGCCTTATCACTCTCTACAACTACCTTTTCTCCACGTAGACAAGTGGATTCAACCAATGAGACTCAGACAGCGAGTACAGGCTACACAGAGATAAGTGCTACTGAAGTCTTTTAAGATCTAAGCCCAGAAACTTGGCAATAGAGCCAGATACAGCAAATAATATTTACAAAAGCTATAGAGTATGTCACACAGCTGAGCTCTGGGCTATGTTGATGAAGGAGCGCATACAATAAAAAGGTGAAAAAACCAGAGACTTCACAATGGACAGCACAACAAAGTACACACAATTTTCACAAATGCATTCCATGACCTTTTAGGCATAAAGTTTACAGCTCTAACACTGTAGGTACAGTATACTACACCTGCTTTTCTACTCTCTGTTTCTATCCAAAGATAGTTAACATGATGTGCCAGTATCCAGAAAGCACTCAAATTGGCTGTTTTAATATTCTTAAATAATAATAGATTGTTTTAAAAAGAAAAAAATTACAAACCAGTAGAAATCATGGTGGATTCTTAAGACAGATCTCCATTAGAGAAATGATTGAATCCATCAACAGTAGAACCACTTCACTGTAATCAGGTTTGATTACAAGTAAATAAAGGCAAGCTGAAGTAGACCACTAGATACCATAATCTTTACCACTACAAAGAAATAGCAATAGCACTCTTTTCTGAACTACAAAATATACAGCACACTCCTTAACATAGGCAAGGAAACTTTTCCCCCCCCATTCTCTTCCTGTCATACAAAACATCAGACTAGAAAAGTAGCTGTACTGCTGCATACTGCTTTTGACTCAAAACATGCAAGATGATTTTTCCTGTAACTTTGTACAAATATATGTCTGTCCCTATGATCTTAGAAAACTAAAAATGATGGAACTCTGTTCTTCTACCCCTCAATCATCAGAGAGCACCCTCAATGCAAACAGGACTACTATGACCAAAACATATTGCAGTTCTTTCTGTGGAAAAAAAAAAGCTGAACTCTCACTGCTCTCACAAGGCTGCTGTAAAAGGTTAAACACATGTTTAATTCAGAGGGAGAAAGATACTCTGGAATTTTCCTCAGATATTAGCTCAGGAAATACTGCTACATTCTTCAATGGCAGAGGCAAAACTGATGGAGTCAAGCATGCATGACTGTACTTTGAATATTCACCTAATCCAAAGCAAGGAGCATCTCCTACCTAAACCTTGTTATGCAAATAGGATAATCCTGAGATTCCCCACTCAGCCATTTAAGTGAAAAATATCAGAAATGGCCCAGCCAGAATCAAAGACAGCAAAAATAAAGACAAGCACTTATCTTTCTCTGATTCTTGGTTCTCATTTTCTTCCTCTTTCTCAGTGACGACAGGCTGACAGATAGAAGGAAATACACATCCACCCCATAGTCTTCCATACAAGCAAATACAAAAAAAAAAAAAAAATCAAGTGTTTATTGGAAGTCTGCATGAAGGCACAGATGAGCTTGATTACAGACACATTGTAACAATTACAAATATATGTAAACACCTTGAGATATACAACAAAGCAATAATACAGCTAATACAGGAATAAAATGTAACCTGCTTAAAAAAGAACCCAACAACGAACTTCTTTGTATCTGAGGTTCTTTCAACAATAAGCTCTGATTCACACCAACACAGTGTAATGCTTTAAAAGGCATCACTTGGATTCATACTTAACAAATCTGCACTTTGACCATTGTTGTTAACCAGTGGATTTATAAATTTGATCCCAATTTGAACAGGCTTCCTCCACTAGGATCAGGAAAACAGAGGAATAACCATCTAGACACCCAACCAACCTGTAATGAGGCTTTGTAGATTCTCTAAATGTACAAGAGCAATCACCAGGGTACTGAAATTAAATATCAGCTTCAGAAATGCTTAAGGATGCTTGTTCCATTTTTACTTGCATTTGAGGAAATTGCTGTATTTCTGCAGGAAAGGAACAGTCTACAGCTGTCAGGTGATTTTTTTCTTCCTCCACAGGAGGCTTAGATTTCATCTGAAACACCTGCCAAAACAAAAGTCAGCAATCACAAACTAAAGTGCCTTGGACAGCTTAGGTCTTACCACTAGAATAAAACACCTTCGTTTACAGATACAGTATTAATTTATACCATGAGAAAACCCACCTTTGCACATAGAAGACTACTTCCAATATTTCTGTGGAAAAGGGAATTGCTTTTTTTTTTAATTACATATCAATGCCTGGAACTTAAAGAACTGCAACACAACACTTTTTGAAGGGAAACCAAGCAGAAAAAACCTGTCATTTTAGTACAGGCAGTTCCCAAGCTTAGCCAGAGTACTCTCAGCAGCAATTTACTACAGCGACACACAGCTTTCTCAAACTCCACCCTCAGCCATCTGTCCTAACTCCCCACTCCTCCACAAAAGCTTTACAACCTCCAGAGCCCAGTTCCAGGGAAGAAAGACTCCTATCCAGGCAATACACGTAGAATGAAACCTAGTCCAGCTACAACATTTCAGCTGATCCTGCGGCCACATCATCCCAACCTAAAGATGAGGTAGTACTTTTCTTTGGAGCCTAACAAGTTGATAGGTACAAGTACTATTCTCCCTAAAGTAGCAGCTGTCTGTTAATGCAGCGCCAAACTCCACAGTTTTATCTCCTCCTCAGGGTACAGTACTACGCAAAAATAGCAACAGTTGCTTAAAAAAAATAAAAAAAAATCATGATATAAGCACGCACTCCCACTTGAACTACGATTGCATCATGAAAGCCACAGTCTGGCATATTCAGTGACTTCCTCCAGTCCACAAAATGGCAATGACTTTAACCTCTACTTGCACTGGAACTAGTGGTTATTACCCAAAAGAAACATGAAGGATATCCTGAGTACTTATTACAGTGAGATAGGGAATTAAAAAAAAAAACAAAACCAAAACCAAAAGATTAAGAATTCTATTCTGAATCCAAAAAGGGCTGGGAGAGGAATTCAGCTTCTCAGGGAACTAAGGAAACCAGATTGTCTCTATGCACACAGTCCATTTGGTAATTAGGGGTCTGTTTTCTCTCTCCAAGAGGATAGATGTTTCCTCTCAGGGGGGTTGTTGTAACATATGCCTGTATTACAATCTTATCGCTTACACTCATAAACCTTCTGGTTTCTTATGAGATGGCTTGAACTGGAGAAATATGCTCTGCCTTGTCCATGCTCTGTAGACTCCCAGGGATCAAAAAGAAATAGACTGCCACGACTGAAACAAAAAGGAAACATCAAAAAGAATTGAACAGTATTAGAACTTATACTGCTTGCAAAAATGTTAGGATTAGAAAAAGCACTACAAAACTTAAACAAGGTCCCTGAATGCATCCTCCTAGTAAGCAATAATCAATACTGAGGATGAGAGACTGCCTTCTTTAATTGACAAAGTATTCAAGGCTATTTTATTTGTCTCAGTTTGCATCTATTTAACCAAATACACGGATTCTGTATTTTGTCTACTGTCAGCAGGTCAACTTGGACATATTCCAGGAAGCTTTCTTGTTTTCCTCTCTTCCAAGACACCATTTTTCATACAGCTGAAGTGCACAGGGATTCCACCCAGGCAGATGGATTCCTGAACATAAACATTTTAAAAGGAAAGAAATTCCGTTCTATTCAGCTCCAGTACAGTGATTGCCAATAGAAAAGCGCTGATGCTTTCTTGAAAAACTCTGATAGTCCTTTCTGCCCTTAAGAATATGCTCTCAGAGGAGTACATGTAATTAAAACAATCTTATCTGGCCCTTAGCTGGAAGACTATTTCCGAACAGTTCCACCTCTTCTTCCAAAGAACTTCTCTGGAACAAATAGTGGATAAAATAAACTCCTAATGCTGTACAAAGTATCAGCTGCATTCCAGCGTCCAAGCCAGACCCCTTGTGACAAGAAGTAAAAAGAAAGCTGCTTGATTGTCAGAGAGGAAAGCACTGCTGGAACAGCTAAAATATTAAAAAACAAAACAAAACACCCATTAGCTGTAAAGGGGTACACCAAAAATGCTCATTGTGGCTAAAAATTTGCTTCTGCGGCCTTACACAACTAGTGATGATGCAGTGTGCAACTGAGGGACATTAGTAATTAGAAGGACAATAGAAACCCACCCAGGTGCTTCCACGGTAAAGAAGCCAAGCACTTATCCCTCATAGTATCTCCAGTTTATAGATGTGATAAAATCACAGCTGCAGAATCATAATTCATGACTATAATTCACAAGGAAAACTGAAAATCCGTTTACATTTATTAGGAGATGGTTGTGCACAATTTCTCATCTTATTCAAAAAGTCTACAAACAGAGTTTAACACTTCTGATTGCAAGCAAATGTTTGTTCAATGTTCTTACCTAGATAAGGCCAATTTTGTGCCTTGTTACACTTTCAAGACTTAGTATACATTTGTCAGTTCTTTACTTTTCTCTGGTAACAGTCCCACTGGAACAGTAAGGAGAGTTCACCTAAGACACTTTATAACAGCAGCTGAACTTGGGTTAGACAAACTCAGTTTTGGAATATGCTTCAAACGTAAATTATTCTACTCAATTTTCCATTTTAAGATCTTCAAGCAACACCGCCAAAGGCTTTCCCTCCCTCCTCCCTGCATTTATACTACCACCACTACGAGTTCACACTCTAGAGCCATATGTCCAAGAACCTCAAAGCACTTCAGAAACGAGGGCACCATTTCAAATCTGGTATACTTGAGCTGGAAACCCTACCTATAAAAGAATATACTTTGTCTTACGTTTACAAAAGGACCAGCATCAAACTAATCTTACCTTGACCTTAGTCCCATCTCTGTCTGCCTGTAATCTTCTCACCTGCAATCCTACCACTGATTCAGGAGCTCTGTTTAATTACGATGCTCACAGATGAGTTTCTGCTACGGAAAGGCAAGCATGTGCTATGACAATTTATTTTCAGATGGAAGCATTGGTCAAATTTTGGGTCTGTCACAATCTTGAGAATCACTTGTTTGGAGAGTCGCTACCATAACTAATGTAATTTGATAATGCACTTGATCCCTTATTGGTATGGAAGTGTAACAGACTGTATATGCATTTCTCTAAATTCTCTCAGAGCTGAAACTACATAGCTACAGTGAAGAAATTCTAGTTTTGCCTTAAAGCAGAACCTTTTACAACATTATTTTAACTTATTATTTTGATTTAGAGCACTAATTTTATAAAGATTTTCAGTTTGCAATTCTTACTGAATAGGTGAGCGGCAAACATGAAAATATATGTACAAGTGTTAGTATACTACCAGAATGCTGTACTTCCTTCTTAAAAATGTCCTTAATAAAGCATTAGGCAGGTCAAACAAACTTTTGTAAACAAAAGATAAATTACTCATGTTCTGCTCTGATAATAGCCAGATACATATTCTCATAAAATAAACATTCTCTTGTCATTTTCCATGGCCCACACATCCATATATATGAGGTAAACCACTTAAAATCATCAATAATATATAAACCCCAGTACTCAACAGGAACCTCAGGAAAAATGTAACTGAGTAAGATGTCAATATCAAGAAGTGACACTTTGTTCCACTGCAAAGTGAAACCAATTTATTTGTGCTAAATGAATGGAAAGAATGTATTCAGAATACATTTCTTTATACATTGTACCGGCTTAGGCTGCTAAATAAGCATTCATTAGTGCCATGTTGTGCTACTTTCTTGTACTCTGTTTCTACCAAGCAATATATTCCTATATGCTCATCTTATATCTTGTTTTCTAACAGACTTTTGAACATTTAGAATACCTGTTCAAACTTTGCTTCAGGGGAATCACAATTAATATATTTAAACAAGAAAAAAAAAAATCATCATCGGCTGTTCTCTACAATCACACTGCCTTCTGCAGCAAAAAAAATCAAAGAGCACACTTCAATCAGCTATCAGTAACCTGTGGGCAAGACCACACTTACCAAAGTTAATCGTGACAGATCACATAGTATGGGCAGCTTACAGGTTAACATAAATGTCAAGTGAAATCATCAAATCTTAAGGTCCACAAATTGTACATTCCACAGACTCCAACAAGCCAGTTCCCTCACTGTAAAATTCAGACTGTATCATATTTTTGAGGTGCTTTCAAACAGAAGTATGGATGCGTCCTGTGTGCTGAATTAAGCTATGTAATACAACAGAGTATGTGTCTTGGGCACTGATTAAGGTGTCTGACTCACTTTTGCACTAGAAGCTGTTACTTCAAATGACTGAAACGTAGTGCTGATTTCCCATAAGCTTGGTAAACACTGTGATACTTCAGAATTTATCATATAGCCCATCATGCCTTTAGATTTCTGCAAATTGTCATGAAAAAATATAAAAAGGTATCCCTTTAATTTTACAAACCTAAAAGCCAGGAAAATGAAGCTTTGGAGCCAAGCAAAACGACGTAATGCCGTATTACCAAACAGAGTAGCAAATGTTCCAGCCAGAGAATGGACATACATGTAGTTCAAGTAAACACTGATGGAAAACTTTGTTAAGTTAGTGTTGTAGACCCACAACACTGGCTGCATTTTATACAAACGTTTACAACACAATTAACAGTGAAGCCTATATAACCTCAGTGCAAATAAGTCAAATCCAAATATGCCAAGTAAGCCTTTGGCTTTTAGTAAACTGCTCCATGTTATGAGTCCACTTCTGACATACAGACTGCTGAGCACATGCACTAAGGCTGAGAGGAGGGATGCACTGAATGTTGAAAAGTGGCTGACTGCGATGCTGCAGACGGGACCGTAGGTTGCACAGGTGGCGGAGGTGGTGGCGGAGGTGGCTGCACTGGGGTCTGCGTGTTTGGAGAAGGAGGAGGAGTGGGACGTTTAAATTTGTCGGGGCTGTTACTTCTTCGTGGTGAAGGCCTCTGTAGAACAAATATTGAAATTACGTTTAACACACTCCTGAACAAGGTTAGGTGCAAGTCCTCTAATCAAGTTCTTGAGCTTGGCAAAGGAAAAAAAAAAAAAAAACACCAAAATGAACAACAAAAAAAATTTGAACAATTATGTAAGAAGAATCCGTTTCAAAACATTGCAAGAGTTGCAATACAAATGTTACTCTGAAATGGAGTAGAAAAGGCAAGGGGAAATACTTTTGCTGTCAAAAAGAACATGCATTCCTTCCTGCCAGCTTGCAGGAAATGAACACAAGGCATATGTGCTGAAGATAACTCTACCTATGATGACCAGCAACCTAAAAAGAAATGAGTCATGCTGCAGAGACAGCACCTGCCAGTTGTACTTGCCCAGCCAGTAAGTGCTGATGAACCTTTAACTCCACACTGATGTCCAACTACGTGATACTTGAGTGTGGGTAGAAATGTTTTGAATGCCAGAGAGTCTGCCCAGAACCTCTAGCTTTCTGAAAGACTCTTAGCCTGCACACTGGAGCAAGACCAAAGCACAATTCAAGTTGTTCTTTGACGAACAAACAAAAGATTACAACCCTTTGAGCTGCACAAGTGAAACAGTTGTTAGAGAGGTCCCCTCAGCAGAAACCAGATTTTCAACAACCTGCACATTTAAACACAAAGATTTAAAACTCATTGTCTTTACAAACCAATGTAAAAACATAAATTACACCACAGAACACTAACTTCTGCACTTTTGAAACCCAAATGCTTACTTACCAATCCAGTTAGCATTAATCAAGAACCTCATGGCATGACAAACCACCCACCCACAACTAATAAACAACCACAGACGGACAGTTCTGGAGAGAAGCGTGATTACAGTGCTATACCAAATATACTACATGTAAAGTCAATTTATTCTGTAATGGAGATCAAAAAATGAAGAGTCAAGAATCAAACTGCAGTTTAGTCAAATAAGGTATATTGTACCTATTTTTCTGCACAATTGTGTACAATAGATTAATGCTCTATGTGAAAATCAAGGGATTCTTGACAACTGACTGATGTCTCTGAAACAGTTAAAATGGTTTATTGTGTTTGCATACATTTAATAATAAGAAGGGATCTGGTTTCAGTATCAAGACAAAGCCAAGAGCTATTTATCAAAACCTTTCTGAAAACAATTAGTATTTTGTCATGAAGATGACCACTTTCATAGTGACTCAATGTGACACCAATTAATGTACAGTTTCAGAAAGAGCAGTATTTCACAGAGACTGCATAGAACAAGTTCCTTGGAAAAATTTATAAAACTAGGTTCCAGGTTTTCTAGAAGCATAAAGATCTTCATGGGACTAACTCATGTGTCATACCGCAGCAGGCTGAACCTGGACCAGGATTCTGCCTTCCTGCCGAGCTCCAGACTCCCTCATTTTCTACCCACCATTGTAGCATCCCCGCCAATCTTTACTCAATGAAAATAACAATTACCTTTGCATGCTCACCTAAGCGATTTTAGAAGCAGCCATATTTTAACATTCTACTAAAAAAAACATGTTGTCACATCTGAGAATGACAAGTATATGTAAAAACTTTGCAGGATATTTACATACTACCATACCTGTTGAGAAAAATCAAAATGGTCTTGATAAAACCACTGTAAGGTATTTCACCGAACGGTTAATATTTAGATTCTGTTTGTTCATTAAACTCCACAAATATTTAGAAGAAACACGGCTGAGTAGAAATGCATAAAACATTGCAGGTAAAAAGGAATTAAATCCAGTTGAAAGATACTAGAAATTGCCCTAACAAATGTTTATATTAACTTTCTTCTTTGCCAATGAGAATAGAAAATAAGAGTTAACTGCCTGTTACAGTGACATGATGGTAGCATTGTGTGTCATCCTGAAGAAAACCTGAGCTTGGAGCAACCTCAGATGACTCATCCGTCAGATGGTGGAGACTAGGAGAAAAATGAAAGCAATGTTTTTACTTCCCTGGATAGGCTTAGTAGCTTAGAACATCACTTCTCACACCCTGCCTGCTGTTCCATAAGATGATACCTATTACTGTCCTTAAGATGATAACACATCCTATTCTTTTGCAGAAAATAAGGTTCTCCAAAAAGAATCAGTTTCTGAGGGGTGAAGAGGAAAATCAGGGTTGAAGAAAGCAGCAATAGATATCTTGGAGTAAGGAGACAAAAACAAATATTTACAAAAATGTTTTGTAAAAAAAGCTTAAGGACAAGAAATCGTAACGTTTAAAAACCAAACTGACATTGTTAACAAGTATTTGCTATTTTAAATACTTACTGTAATACCATGGGATGGTCCCATATGTTGCACATGAAGGCCTGGGGAATTGTAGTATGACATTCCAGCTCTAGTCAGTGAAGTTGGTG
Source organism: Coracias cyanogaster (assembly GCA_033124195.1). Taxonomy (NCBI): domain Eukaryota; kingdom Metazoa; phylum Chordata; class Aves; order Coraciiformes; family Coraciidae; genus Coracias; species Coracias cyanogaster. The sequence continues at coordinate 23,598 of JAVSBS010021335.1, forward strand.
GTGTGAAACCAACTGTGTGACTTGCATATGACAGACCTAAAATTTGTTAAGACAAGGTAACATCAACATTCTTGTTCATATTACAAACTAAAGTGTGAGGGATTAACTTTTTTCTAGTTCTGAATCAATGATAGGTTAAGAATAGACATGTAAAAAAATATTATTTGTACTGAAAAGTGTGATGTAAAATTTATTTCTTTTCCTCTAGTAAACTCTCATATGTTTCAAAACATACATTACGCAATGCTAAACATTAACTTTCACTTAACATAAATGGTGTACGGCTCTCCTCTGGTAGCTTAGTTTCAGTTCGTAAGTATTTCCACCCAGCCTCCCATTTCTCCTCAGAGGAATGGTCCCCTGAACAAAATACGGTCTGAAGAAGCAGGGAGCTTCTGCCTGGAGGAGCCATCTATCCCTGGGCCACTATGAGTTTCCACAAAGAAACTGGATGTAGGTGGCTCCTCCAAGGCATAGCAGATCCACACCCAGGCTTCCTCCGGTTTTGCCTTGGTGTTTATAGAGGCAGGAACCCAAAGATCTTTGGGGCTGTGAAGCTAAAACACTCTGGGATTAGTTGCTAGCTGGACTAGGCTACCAACTAACATTTAAAATTACAACTTGTTTTATCCACATTAAGGACAGCCTAATATTGGAAAGTGCAAATATCTAATTCTTCCATCTATTTATTTCCTTTCTGTACAAACTAATTTATAGAGTAGCTGTATAGCTAACCAAGGTAAACAGAAACAGCAACTGCTAAGCACTTAAGGTTCAGACCTTGAAGCGTTCTGAACATTCAGTATTTCTGAACAGCACATTTTACAAAACCTTTAGCTCATTATTGCTTTCTGACAAAAATATTTGTAAGGTAGGAGACAAGACTTTTCTCAGCTTTTAGTATTAGATACTAACAACTATTTTGGAGAATTACAACTAAAAACATTTCTAAAGGTCTACTAAACTTTTATAACATCACACTGGGTTTAATAATTTTTACACTTCTTCAACGCTAAATCACTATAAAACAGTGCCACTGCAGCTACAGCATACACCGACACTTGGCTTTGTCCTCAACTGTATTCATCTGTGTTTGTGCCTACAACTGATGAAGCTAGACCGTGGGGGGGGGCAGGAAATAAGCAAACCAACAACCCCCGGATCACTAATAAAATACTATAAAAAATACACTCCCCTTGATTCCTTCAATTCTAAATTTGATTCTGCTGCATCCCCAGTGTGTGTCTGGTGCAAATTATGAGTAACTGCAATGGAATCACTGCCACTTTAAAGTAATTAAACCACGCAGATTGACAAAATTAATCTGCTTTTTGACTACACAATCTAATTGTCTATACAGCACATGTTTTATAACCAAGTGCTTTTGTAAGCACAAGGACAGAAACAAGCCAATGTTCAGGGAGGTGACAACATGTTGCAAGTCAGAGAAAAAAGCCCAGAACAATAAAAGGCAAAAAAATACACTTTAAGTCACCTTCGCAACATTACAACTTTGGACTGTTTTGCGATAAACCAGCTGCTGAAGTTTAACAAATCCAAGTCTACGCAGCAGTGAAAGAAGCGGTAACAGAGTAGTGCACATACATCCAAGGTGCTCATCTCTGCAGGCCAAAATCTCTATCTAGTCTAGCTGCAGAAGGAAAGCATAAAACAGTTTTATCTACATAAAGACTAACTGGTAATTAGAGTAACTAATCCCCAGCTTCCTAGGAGTACCAATACTTCCACAATCTTCAAAGTTCCATGCATTGTGCTAGAAATCTCAGCAGTATCTCAGCCTCAAAGAGTGCTCAGAAGCAGCATCTCAAGCATCTGACCTGTTAAACCTGACCAGCTATCCATATGAAATTTGAGAGTTTTTGACTGGTTTCAAATGACATTTCTAAAAATTCAGGCACATCCCTTCCCAAACAAAACATGCCAAGTCATACAATTACTTAATGCAAAATACGGCTGTTGTATTACTCTGTGCTGACACTTTCGACAGTGCCTTACTGTACTACTTTAGATATAAAGTACTTTAAAAACTCTTTGTTGTCATCCATCACTGTGTTCATATATCCCAGACAGCTGTACAGAATTCCCTACTGATCTCACTAATTCTCCAACAAACTGCTGCTTCTATTTTTCTTAATTCTGAAACTTCCCTGCTCTGGATATTCATTTACCAGATGTGAAGGAGAGTAATACAGCTGGCTGTGCAGAAGCGCTAGCCTGGAACATTTACTGGGCCAATATTACCAAAACTGTGAACTGTTAGAAACGATCATTTCAACTGTGCTCTTTTTAACTCTGCTTTGGACTGTTTCAGCATCTGTGTGACATAATTCCCACCAGAACACAGCACTCTTGTATCAACTACTGATGGAATCTAAAGCCCACAGGGAACAAGGAATGTGCTTCAGTCCCCGTGTAGGACAAACCAACAGCATACTCCTGCGCTGACACATCAGCACCTCAATTGGGTGCATTTCTAGGTAATCTAAGATGTAAGCCTGTAAGTTACTTGGTAATTTTTCACAGAATCAGAGAATGTTAAGGGTTGGAAGGGACCTCTGGAGATCATCAAGTCCAACCTCCCTGCCAGAGCAGGGCCATTCCTACACATACCTTTAATTATAACCACTGCATGGACTGCAGACACAATGTGCAGTTGAATAGTGCATTATTATGAAGGCTGCCCACGTGTAACCATGAACATCCCCAGCAGTTACTCCAAAACAGTTGTGAGCAGGACTACGTTTCAGTACACTCAGTTACAGTAGAAGGGTAAGAAAACATATATTGTTTTCTTGGTAACACACCTTGCAAAACACTGAAAGTCAAGTCATTTGGCTCATTTCAGAAGCCCAAAAATCTCTTGAAAAACTCTATGATAATGCTCATCTTTAACAGTGTTAACATGGCTTATGGCCATAGCTACTTTGCACATATGCTTACTCCTTTGGCAACACCTGGATGAAAACTATTCTGAGTCCTTCTGAAAAACCAAAGACAATCTTGGAAATTAAAGACTTTAAAGACATTTGAGACGTTCTAGTAGACCTGTGTAATAAAACGTCTCAATCTCATCTTGCAAAATTTTTCAATATAGAGTGTATCTCATTGGCTCTTACTGTAGAGCTCTTGACAGGTTCTGGAGGTGAACTTGAGAAAGAAGGGCACGCAGGATTTCCTTCATTTATGTACAAGTGAGTTTTTGATCATCATATAACATGCACGGCCAGCAACTTCCAATGAATGTTGAAGCACAAGTTTAAGGGATTTTAAAATTTCAGTCAATAAATGTGTTAGTAACACAAAAACATTTCCTTTCACATAAAAAAATACATTCAGTAATTAACAACTTGGAAAGGGTTAGTTTGCCTTTGTTATACAAACTACTAGAGACAGGAATTCTTAATTTTATAGTTACTGTTTTACAGTAGAAAATAGCAAAAGTATAAACACCATTTCTCTACTGAAGAGAAATGGAAATTGACTTTTTTGCAACACATTCAATGTTAGACTTGTATAAGAAGCTTTGATTCAGAGCACAGTAGCAGTCTCATTACTAGATCATCACCAAACTTTAGAATTCTGTTTGAACTATGCAACCTGTTGGATAACTTCTATGGAGGGGAAAAAAAAAGAAATAAAAGAATATACAGTAAGAGAGAAAAAGAGAAAGCAAAAAAGAAATAAAAGTTAAAGTGATAGCTACCTAACTGACCTTTAATATCTGTTCACAATGTAAAACCAAACCATCCGATAACACGCCGCACTAGAAGATTTCTAAGGCAAAACTATTCCAACATTTATGATGCAGTTTTTTCCTCCCAACTAGATTTGAAAGGCTACTGACTGAAATATATTCAAAGGGCACGTTACTATGTGATGCATACAATAATTTTAGAAACTGGGTTAAATATTTACCAGGTGATATAGGTCTGCTAGAACTTGGTGAGGGTGTATAAGGGATAGGACTGGACACAGTGCGAGGTCTTAATCCTTGTGCAGACATCTCATTAAAATATCTAACAAAAAAAGGTAAAGAATAATTAGGTCAAACCTTTTAAAATGTGCCATGTTTTAAATGTTTCACTGAGGTTTTTTCAATTCACGGAAGAGTCATATCAGAGCAATGAAGTACCAGTCACCTTTCGGAAGTAATGACAGGAGCTCTTGTGACTGCTGAAGGCTCAGACACTGGCTTAACTTTCAGTGGAAATAGCTGGACTTAGTCATTTGCAGTTCAAACTGTATAAGTCACATAGGATTAGAATAGTACATATTAAGGCTGGAGGTATAAATCATGACATGCAGTCTGACCTATACTACATAATTTCTAGTGTATTTCTTTCACTTTACACATCATTTCTACACTGAACTTAATAGTTTGTCTGGCTGGAGTGTACCTTCCAGAAAGGCATTCAGCACTCATCTTGAAATCATGAAAAGGGGAGAAAAAAAATAAACTATTGATAATTTTTTCCAATGGCTATCAGCCTCACAGTTAAAAAACCACCCCATTTCTTACTTGAATCCCTCTGGTTTCAGCATTTAGCCATTTGCACATTGTGTCTTGCCACTGGAACCGAGAGACACTTTGAACTCAGGACCTCTTCCCACTAAAAACACTTGTAGGTTGTGTTGCAAGACACCTCCCATGCTTCACTGTGATAAACTGAACAGGTAAGAACCTCAGATGAGGCATTTTTCCCCACATTTAATAATTTTAGTGGTATTTATTTGTACTTTACTCACTGAATAATGCTTCTTCACAGCCATCAAGTGCTATATAAAAGGAGATAAAACTCATACCAGTTGCTCCTACTTGCTACTTACAACTCAAAAGTATTTTTTCCACAGCAACTGGCTGGCAACTTTCAAGTTGACTTGTTTATGCACTCTCCACCTACATTTTTTCCCTGCTTACCTTCTCCTGCACATCTGGCTGCAAACCAGTACACCTGGGTTTCTATCATTACATTTAGCTGTGTTTCTTTACTGGACACAGCAAAGCAGCAGGCAAGATCAGCTACCTAACAGCCCCCCTGACTCTTACTTGTCTCCCCTTCTACCACTATGTTCTTAGAAATTCTTAGTAGCATTTATTTCCAGATCACAGAAAAACAAAACAAAACAAAACATGGAACAGCATTAGAAATACTTCTACTTGATGCAAATCACAATGCTGACCACTTCGAGGTCTGTGAGCCAGTGCATAAACCATTTGAAACATGTTTTGATATTGCACTTTACTGATTTTTAACTAGTCTATTCAGAGCTACACCACCTCTCACAGGCAGTACACAGTAGTGATATCGAAGTTGGTTTAAATTTGGGTAGACCAGGGAATAGAAATAACTGCAATAGAGAACAACAGAAAATTATCAAACTGGCAGATTAAGTTTTCTGAAGAGCTACCAGTGGCAAGGTTAGCAAAACTGAACTGATTAGGCTACCTCTGCAATACACAGTAACCTGTAACGCAGACAGTATGTGTACTACAGCAAGGCAGTGGTCTTTGATTTAATTGTATTTCATTCCACATAAAGACAATTTTCTTCAAGTCATCCTAGTACCTGGATCAGGCGATAGGAAACAGCAGCACACCGTTCCCTACTACTCCAGAAAATAGGATGGAGGATTGAGAAGACAAAGCTATTGCTAGTCAGGAGGGAACAGGTTTTGGGAGAGCTGTGTATTTTGCACTCAGTAAAGCATTTTCATCTATCCCCACCTGCAAAAAATAAGTATCATCAGCTAACAGAATGCAGCTGAAAAATCTGGATATCTGATCCATTACCATCATCACTTCCAGGAAGACAATGTAAGCTGACAAAAATATACTTTTAAAAATCATTCCTGAGTGTAGTTCCACATTTATTTCATCCACACAGTCCTCCAAAGACTAATCATTTGAACATCTGCTTTGTCCTTCCCTTTACTTAGTATTACTTATACTGTAAACCTCTGTTTTGGAGTGATCCTGTCATGCCTTTGTAGTACCAAGAAAATCAATGTGACAATGAAATTTCTTAGAAGTACAGAATAGTTAATCAAATTTTCCTACATTTTCTTGATTACCACCACTTACAATTGCTTGATAAAGGGAATTATTAGGATATTCTACATTTCTGGATTAATACTGGTAATTCACATAGATTTAGATTTTGACCATACTTCCATTACAACGTAAATATTGGCAGAAAAGATTAGGTGAATCCAAGTAGATTCAAACACCAGAATCCTGTATTTCTAACAATTTAATTTATACAGCTTTCATTACATCTTAATACCAGCTGCTACTGTAATATACATCAGTTAAATGAAAACACTACCTTGAACTTTAGAGATGCCACTTGAAAAAAAAAAGATCTGGTACTTTTTTTTTCTGTTAAATTATGACTTACACTAAATATACTGATGACCCAAGAAGAAATATCTCAGTATCTGGAGACTACATGGCACAGGGTAACTTTCCTTTTTTTTAAAAGGACTGCTGTAAATCCAAAATAATTTAAAAGCAGTACAACAAAATAATGAGCATTTGATAAGAAATGAGAATGTTCTATTCCAAGGGTACTTAAAAACCTTTTTCAAAATGTAACATTGTCATATGACTATAATGTGAGAAAACATTAAAAGGCATCATATAAAACCATGAAAAACTCAAGGCTATCTGTAAGGTCAATGCAAGCAACGCAGTTTGCAGCAGAGAACAAAAAATCAAGGATGTTATGATTTGTTGGGGTTGTTCACCAAGAACAACCCAACAGTTTTGGCAACGCTTCCTCTGTCTACAGCTTTACACAGTATCCCTTTGTATTTGGCTGAATACATTCTACTCTCTGCAGAGGACAAGTTAGCCCCAAGTAAGGACATTGCTCCTACCTCACAGAATTCCTTGCAGTTACCAAGTTAGGGGCAAAACAAAGGGACTATGGCTGAATTATCCTGAATCTCAACTCCACAGCTGTATTTATTTTAATATACATTATCAAACTCCTAAGTAATCTTCAGATAAAAACATTTTTTTCTCACTGTTAAAATTAATACAATTCTACTGAAGATATGCCTGGACTATGCTGAAATTTAATACATATTAAAGCAATACACAGGTTATTTCTATAAATACTTATGCTATAATATTAAAAAAGAAGTATGAATATTGAATAATAAGCTCAAAGCCAACATATCTGGATGGCTAGAAAATACAAACCTTTCATCATCCATTTCTAAGCTGGATTCACTTTCTGACAGTTGCCTACAGAGTGCTTCCCTACGTTCCATTTCCCTCTGTAATTTTCTTTGAAGTCTCAAGTTTTCTTCTCTCATATGTCTCTCCTCTTCTAAATATTGTGCCATCTTCTCTGAATCTGAAATTCAGAATTTTGTTAAAATTTGTTTAAAATTCAAAATTTCACAGATAGCCAAATATGTTGTGCCTGATTTTACTACTTCAAGAATGAGGGTGTAGAAAGCGCGCAGGACGGATCACTCAAAATTCTCATCTCTAAGTCACTAGTTCAAAGTCTAATTCAGCACAGTAGCTACTAAAATAAATTACTGGTTGACAGCAATTTTGGAAATAAAATGGTTAAAATCAAAAAAAGTTTTAAGTATATAATTAAACGAATTCAGGAAAAAAGAAAGAAGTCATTAAGAAAACTATAAACTCAAAACCTTAAAGAAATATGATTCCTGCTGCATTAAAATAATGCTATTCCACGTTTACAAAATTTTACTGTAACACAGAGAAGAAATTGTTTTAAAGGTATATTTACATTTTGAAGGAGGAAGTACAAAACAAGTTCTGAAACCCCAAATATTCAAGCTTGTATTAAACCACTACCTTATATGTATTGTATAGCATTCTGTCAATTACATATTTTACCATAGAGATCGGCCAGCAGAACATGTACTGATAGTGAAAGCCAACAAGTGGTTTACTCTTTACATCAAAGAGCAATTTGAGTTTGCAATTCCAAACAAGTTCAGCACACATGACTTAAATGGTCTGGTATCACAGGCTATTTAAAGTGATAAAATCAAACTATGGAAAGCTACCAAGCATTTTAACAGATTATTTAAATAAAAGGGAACAAAAAATGGGGCCTTATGACACAAGGTATTTTGTGAAGTTTTCTAATATTTCATTGAATTTACAGTTAATACCTTGATGTTAAAAAAACCTATTTTGATTCATCATGCTTTGAGATCACTTCTCTATGCAGCACCTTTTAATCACACAACTATTCCTATTCACAAACGATCAACAAATCATGATTTATCTCTCTTCTGTAGAAACAGAGCTTCTAAGTGTATCAGTATTACTTATTTTAAACTATTGTTATACCAAAAGAGTTCCTAGACCAGAAGCAAGCATGTCAGGAACACAAGATGTAAAACCAGTATCAAAATGTAGCACGCAGATTTTATTAAATACTCATAAATAATACTAGAGGTTTCCTAATGGGCCTGTATTGCAAACAAACTGACAATTTTATTTCAGTTCCATGTTCTGCTTGCAGACTAGGGCATCCACCACTTCTATCAGTACTGCTATTCATATTGCAGCTCTGCTTCCTCTGTTCAAAGTGAAAGAGTACTTTAAAACCTAGATCTTATTTTCAATGAGAATTTGACTTTAAATGATTCTAAATTTTTACCATAAAAATTAGTAATTCAAAAAGAAACCACTTATAAGAAGGAATACTTTAAATAAAATTGATTAGGTGATATTTGTACAAAGAGTACTTTAAATCTAAGGCCTTGCTCTCATCCTGAAGTTCAGTAAGAAAAGGCTGGAGGGCAGAATTGGCAAGTACAAAGGTTAGCAGTCCTTATCTTCTTTCAATTGACACACATTATTAATACCACAAACTTGCACACAAGGCCTCTGTGAAAGAGCACTCTCCCATCGTCTCTGTCTTTAAGGAAGGCCGTTGACTCAGGCAAGCTACTTCTCTAACAGGGCTTGAAATATTCCAGTTAGCCTGGCAGACCAGCACACTAGCAGGGAAGAATATTGCCTTTTTCCCACTGACACATGTTTTTCTGTCTAAATGGTTAGGTATCTACTCACCTGTTAATTGAAATATAATGCTACTGACTAGGAACAAGGCAGAACTGATGAAACACAAGATAGAAATTTTAGATTTAGCATGAAGGATTGTTATTGCAAAGATCACAGTAAGGCACAAGGGACCTTCCTGCCAGCAGAGACCATGTGCTCAGAGCCGTAGCGTCCTCTGTGGAGGGCAAAAAGTAGACTTCCCAATTCTGGTCAAGGGTCCATGACACTTCTCACAACTGAAACACAAGGACTTCTACACAATGTTTTATTCTGTCCACCTTCAAAGTGATTTTATGTAGGTAAGAACATTACTTGTTCTGCTATATTGTGAAGACAAATAGCTGCCTGAACAGTTAGTCTAAACACAGCTCCAAACAGTTAAAGGTAGCTGCAATTACTGAAAAGTGAAATTCTCATATACAACTGAACTTTATTTTGCTAGCTGTTAATTCTTTTGAATAGTTCTTAATTTATAACAAGACTCTTACAAAGTAGGCCGTAAGTATGTTTTGAAAAATCTCCATGTTAGAACACTGCTAAGACTCTGGGGTGGGGGTGGGGGAAGATAGAAACGTTTTTTTATGGGCCAAACCATTCAAGAAATATTTGTTGATTCTTCCAGACACCCTTCTGGTAAACGCCAAACTCCGGTATAACTGCACCAATGAGTAATAATACTGCAGTTACAAAAGTGTTTTAATCCAAAGTTGCCTTATTTTTTTCCCACTTCTACCTTAAATTCAAACTCATGACAGTTTTATATAAAAGTCTTACATTACACAAACTTAGAGATTTAAAAGAAGTTGTTTACTCACGCTGTAACTGTGCAGCTCTCAGTTGTTTCTTCAATCTCTCCACCTCATTCTTTAAAAATCTGATATGCCTCATCATATTTTCTGGAGAATCTATCTCCATTGATATGTCTCTGGGTGAGGGTGGAGCAGACACCGGCTGGTCTAATTTCTCCTGCAAAATTCTGTATGAAAAAAGTTCAAACTTTACCTTCAATTCTAATGAAAAGAAAACCCCTTAAATCCCCCAGATAGCCACTGCAAAGATTCCAACAGGTACATAAGACTTATTTTAACTACTGTTTCTGGAGGGAGTGTTTTGGGAGGGTTTATAATGCTTTCTTTTTTAACGCAAAATAACAAAAGGAAAAATTTGTCGTCCGAGCACAGATGGATTTTCTAAAATATCCAGACATTGACACTTCCAAATATTTCTGCATATGGTTCAGAAAAAACAAATTCTGGACTATATATAGTTACCTCTGTTTTATACTCAAGCCCTACTTATCCCACAAAATTTCCAAGCAATTTCATTTAATGTCTTATGAGCTTTTGCATTTACGTTCTGAGAGGAAGAACACATATTCCAGAACAAAAGCTGAGTTAAAGTATGTCTATGGTGAAACACAAGCTTTTCTGTGTTTCACCATTACCAAAAGAGAAATCTTCACAGATACTTTCTGAAGCATAGTCAAACAGTCTTCTTTTGGTTT
>JAVSBS010021336.1:11693-21791 GCA_033124195.1 Coracias cyanogaster
GAGATGCTAGGAGAAAGGTTGGACTTGATGACCCTGGAGGTCCTTTCCAACCATAACGATTCTGTGATTCTGTGAGAAAAGACTCCATTAGATACCGACGGATTTTTTCTTTTTAAAAATGTGTACATGGTCTAAGAATGTTCAAATGGGGTTAATAGGATGATTAAGCTAGAGTTTTTCTGACAGTGATAGCATTGTGACAAGAGTCTGTTTGTGAAGATTAAAATGGCAATCAACATCGTTTTATGGAAAATGTGCCTTGTCAAACAAGTCTTTTTACATGATGAGTGTAGTTGATAACTGCATTGACATAATACAGTTAAAATATTATAAAGCAGTTGCCCCCGTGTTTCTTAAAACTCTGATGAAAATACTGCTATGCAAAATCAACAAAGCTTAAATAGCAGCTATGAAAAATGTTTCAGAAATACAGCTGAAGTATTATTGTACAACAGAATCCATAACCAGATGCCTCTGAAACATTACTTCTTGCTTTTCAACCTCTTCATCAATGATCTGATCAAATTTGCTGATAATTAATGAGTGATAAGTAATGGAGAAAGACCAGCTCTACTAAATTATATCACCTAAGAAAATTAAATTTCTCTGGACGGCAGATGTTTTAACAGAGCTAAGTGAAAGGGCGGACATCAAGGAACAAAATATGTAGGTCACACTTGGAGGATGGGAAATGGTGTCCTGGTGTCCAGTGACACTGAAGGACTTAGAGGAAATAGTAGCTAATTAATTTAACATGAGCTCCCTGGGCAACACTATAGCTAAGTAGGTGAACATGTTTTTGGGATGCATAAGTAGAAAAATATTAAATAAAAGTGAGGAGTGTTAGTGGACAGCACTTGAAAGACTTTTATGAGCATATGTACATGCATTTTTGGTGACTGTCTTTAAAAGGGATACAGAAATATAAAAAATATTATAGAAAAAAAATATAAGAGCAACTCAAGATTTGGGAAACTAGCAAAGTATATGGAAGATAAGAATATGAAGTCATTGTCTACAAGCTCATACATGGAAAAAAAAACCAATTGTGGTAGGAGATGGAGCTTTAACACACTAGAGTAGCCAGTGATTGGAGTACCCTAATTCAGAATACAAACATGAAGGACATCTTAAAATTATAGATTCATATAATTATTTAGTTTGGAAGGGTCATCTAGAGGTCATCTAGACTAAGCTGCTCAAAGCAGTGCTAACCTTCAAATTAGATCACTTTGAGCAAGGCCTTGTCCCCTCAAACAGGAAGGCCCCTGAATATAGAGATTTCACAGCCTTGTTAAGCAGCTGTTTCCATCCTTAACTCACTCATTCTGAGATTTTTGTTCTTATATCCAGCTGAAATGTACTGCATCTTCTAGCTATCACTTCTCACCTGTCAATGGTGTACCTCTGCATGGAGTCTGGGTCTGTCTTCTCTTTTATTACCTTCAGAACTTAAACTGAGCTTTTAGGTAGATACTTAACAATACCATTACTGAAAATTAGATGTGGTTTTGTTATAAGAAAATCCCTCTATTTGATGAGTGATTTGCATGAGATTTCCAAGAGACGCAGGGCTCACACAAATTGTGGTCCTCATGCAGGAGTCGCTGGATGAAATCCTGTGATTCTTACAACTTAATTGAGCTAAGTTAAGTTTTAGTTTACTGTAAAAGTTCCTGTCAGACATCAAACGATACTATGAAGTCAATGAATTGCAAAAATTCTCTGGTATAATAATAAACAGGACAAAACTATTTCTGGATAGCAAGGGAATAAATTCCTGCCCTGTCCTATTAGTGATGCTCGTCATACTTTCCCAACAGTGTTGAGCTGGTAGGTTAGTTACTGGTTTGGACTCTTATTCTTAGTAGTCTTGGTAATAGTATTTAATGTCTTATGGAGATCAAATAATAGGCTGAAGTTAATATCCAGAGCACAAATTTTGGGTTCTCCTTACCTACATTTAGATGTCTACAGGATAGACATTCCTACCTTTTATAATCACTGAAAGACTCCCTTTGTAAGCACTGATGAAAAAGAATTGTGACAAAGCAATCATAGTCTAGGAGTTCAGATAGATAGGATTAATTGTGCCTCATCATGCCTATCCTGTCCACTAGTCATGGAAAGAAATATAGGTGAATGATTCAGAAACCAATATGGTACACCATAAGCATCTAAAATTGGGTAAGGTGAGAGCCAAGAAAGATTGTATAAGAAAATAAAAATTCATAAAGCAAGCATAGACGTAAAACCTGAATTTCTTGATTCACAAAACAAAATCTTCATATTATTGCTCTGTTCTAAGGACAGTAACAAAGATGATGAAAGGACTAGAGGGCATGACTTATAAGGAGCAGCTCAGGATACTAGGTTTGTTCCGCTTAAAGGAGAGGAGACTAAGGAGTCACCTCATTGCTGTCTACAACATGAGGGGGAGCAGAGAAGGATGTACTCTACTCTTCTCTCTGGTGTTTGGTGACAGAAGACAAGGGAATAGCTTAAGACTGTGTCAAGAGAAGTTCAGACTGGATATTAAGAAAAATTTCTTCATGGAGAGTTTGGTCAATCATAGGAAAAATCTCCCCAGGGAAGTGGGAATGGTCCCAAACCTGTCACAGTTCAAGAAGCATTTGGACAATGCTCTTAGGTATGTGGTTCAACTTTTAGGTTGCCCTGTGTGGAATTTGGAGTGGGACTTGATAATCCTCATAAGTTCCTTCTAACTCAGGATATTCTATGATTCTGTGAATCTTTTCTTTCGTGATCGCCATGTTTGGATAGATTCGTGTGTCACCTGCTGTTATATTTCATGGCGCATAGTGACATTTTGAACATAGAACCTGGTAGAGATAGAATCTGGTTTATGATCATATTTTTTAGGTAAATGCTGGTAATTATCACTGTGAATGTTTCAGAATCTATTTAAAGGTAAAATCAACACTTCCATTTATTTGATACATTTTGTCAGATATGAATTTATTTTTACTAGGGTTTAGTGGAAGATCAACTTTTACTTCAAATGCATACTTAAAGTAACAATACCATTTAGCTCCTAGAATAATCTTTTAAAACTTTTGTGTTTCTGAGGTTAAAGCTGAAGTCTTCATTAGTTACTTGAGAACTAAAGGTGAAATTTTTGGATTTTGGTTTTGTTCTCTGTTTTGATCAATATTTTTTTGGTCTTTCTTGTTTAAAAAGTGGCTGACACATAAAATGTTTCATGGACACAAAAAACAATATTAACATTTGCAGTCTGCAATTAAATGACTCTTTTCAAATAACTTGTATGAGTTACAGATCAATAACTGACCCATGTATCTCTTCCATAGGAGAAGAGTAGAGAGTATTAAAGAAAGGAAGGGTTTATAAAGTTTTAATTCAATCAAAATACAAACTCATGGAAGTAAAAAGCACATTTTTATGTTTTAAAACTCATTTTATGTGACTATTTTGTTGATTTCCAAGGAATATCCTTTAAAGCTAATACAGGTATGGATTAAGTATCATATATATAACTAACTGAATATTCCTCAAAATCTAGGAAGCGCACTTAATAATCTGAAATTATAATAGACAACAGTTTAAAACAACAATTTTTCATAAATATTTAAAACTTTGTGTGATGAAACCTTCACTGTTTTAATTGTACGACATGCAGGTTTATACTACCTCTGTATAGAGGTAGTATAGAGATATAATAACAACACCGCTAAGATTCATCTCAAATATACAAAAAGAAACATTAAAATCTTGGCTTTAGCCCTCAAAATTTATAAAAGCTTGCAGTAAAACAGCTGACCTCTTCTTTGGACACCTTTAATGCACCATTTCTTTAGCTTTTTAGTTTCTTAGAAGCAGTAAGCTAAAAGTGATGTTGCTAACTGAATTAAAAAGAGTATTACTACTAACTTGCAAGTCTTGCCTTGAGTTCCAACAGATGAAAATAATGAACTGGCAATTATTTCTGCAGAAAATACCCTATTGCAACTTCTAGCTGCTTTTCTGTTTCCAACATATGGCGACTAGTTCTAGTTTTTTGCCTTCCTTTGCTTATTAGAGCCTCCCTGCATACTTCCATATCCCCTGATTCTCGTGCATCCTCTTGTAGTATCTACTACATGTTCTGTCTTCTCTCATTCTCTCCCCTGAACTTTGAGATAGACAATTTGGTTTTGCTAACCTGGGAGTTGAGAGGGAACATGTGCCTCTCCAAGTAGAACAATCAAAACATTTGTGTATCCTTGAAAACTCAGAGCTTCTGTCTAAATATCAACAGTGTGAGGAGTTGGACTCGACGATCTCCAGAGGTCCCTTCAAACCCCTAATGTTCTATGATTCTGAGTTCTGCTGTCTCACCACCTACCCACTGGATTGTGTCTACAGATAACAGGTATAGTTTCAGGAATTTTACATGCTACAGAACTGAGTTCAGGGTAGCCTGTGGAAAGAGTCTTTTGGGACTGTGATTAATTACATTTCTGTTTCACTTATTGCAGGTTATGCTTGTGAGATACAGTTCAAATGTTGAAATAACATCTTTTTACTGAGATATATTAAAAAAGCAGGTGACCAAAATATCTATCTGGTATTATTCACACAAACCCATCATAAGACATTTAAATATACACCCTATCTTCAAAAGATTTTGCTCTTCTTAAACTCCATCTAATTTTATATAGGATGTCTTGCTAAAACAAGAAGTGCACTCAAAGTTGCTTCTGAACGTATGTCAGTACTTTTTTTTTTTTCTCGCTTTCATGGGTAACTTCACAATTAAACAGCTCTAACGAATACTATTAGACAGACCAGAATGGTCACCAGTCAGCTCTGCGTAACATCTTGCATGTTGGATAGTCATGAACGTTTGTAACATTGCCAATTAATTTGTGATGATCATATTTAACAAAGGATTATTTTGCCAGCTGGAAGCAAAAGTTATTCCCTATTCCCTATCCTCCCTGCTACCACCACCAACCATGTCCCTCCAGCCTGTATCATGAGATCTTTATCATCTCAAAGTGATGCAAGAAATAAGCAGATGGGGAATTATTTTAATATTTTATCTGAAGGATAATATCTCCCGATAGTGCCACTGTCCTCCTAATATTAGAACTTGACATCAACACACTGCAGAAACCCACTCCCAAAGTGTAATTCTTGCTGTATGCCTTCATTAGAGGTCTTTTGTTTACTACGTCCTTTATGCAGAGTTTCATCACGGCAACTCAAACTGACATTTCAAAAGCTAAGAGGATTTTACATAACAGGACCTCTCTTGTCATTCTTCATTTCCTTGAAGACAGCTTTCAAACTCATTTACTGCATTTTCATTGTGTAGTAGAACAAGCAGCACATCTCTTCTTTCCTGCCAGCAAGGTACAACCAGAGTCACACTCAGGGCCAGAGAGTTATTCCTGCACAGAATACAGCAATGTCTTTTATTAGTTGGAGTTAACCAAGCCTATACCAAAAGACTACAAATGTTCTCACATAAAATATTCGATACCATTGCAACAATGATGAAACACTGCAATGATGTAGAGAAAATACAAAAGAAAGGCAAATGACTGAAATTGTTGTCACAAAAGACCTACAAGTATAAACAGAAATTCTCTTGGGGGTTATGTCTGGTTAAAAAGAATAATACCAGAACTCAACAGACAAAAAATGATCTGCTGGAACTTAGGCATATTAATGGAAAATATAGTAACGGAGTTGATTGCTCTATCCATCATATCTTTAGTAGGTTGTTACAAGAGGAATGAGATGTGGGCAGAACATGGAGAAAATTTTGGAAAAGGACTTCTGAGAAGAGGATGGTTGTTAGGTTTCTATTTTTCTCCACGAATTCTGGCTTTATGTCTATTAGTTAAAGACCACCATAACCACCAGTATAGAGTTCTAGCAGGACTAAAAGTGGACAGCATATGGTAGTGTTGCTGTAATCGAAGCTCTATTCAGAGTCCTGTGAGATCCACTCTGCCCTTGGTCTACTTGGTAACTATTTCCTGTTCTTCCCCTCCTTCCTCACTAATAAAAACAATCTGATTATTTAACCTACAGTACAGGATTAGATAGATTCTGTCTCACTATAGGAAGAAAAAATCCCTGATGAGCACAAGCAGAGTTTCTTAGATTGAGGAAAATGGAGGAGGAACCCAAGTCCAAAAGCAAAATGGGTTTACCAGACTCTTGTCAGACCCCGTAGAATAAAAAAAACAAAACTCTGTGTCCTTTCAGGTTCTCTATATTTCGTATTGCTTCTCATTTTCTCTTTGAATTTGCCTTTGATTGTCTTGTCAAAATAGAAAAAGTGACTCAAAACAGCAGAGTTATCACTTTCTTACTTGCTACAATGAACTGCTTGATAGAAAAGAAAGTTTAACCAAAATCTATAAACTGACAACAGAATTTTGATAGTTTTTGACTGATTGCTCTTCAGAGCCACCTGATCTCAATATATTCAGTGCTGCCTTCTGATTATTTTCTTTGTGTCTGATCTACCTCACACATATTCATTTACTCTGTAATTTTCCAAGCTTTTTCATAAATTTACAAGTGTGCTTGCCATGTCAACCATGCAATTTACAATCTCCTCAGAAATATGAACCTTGTCTGTTTAATGCTGTACTAAAGCAGGATCACTTTTTTATAGTAGGTCTATTTATTTCTGTGCTATTCAGATTACCACAAATTATATTCCAAAAGAGAAGTCCCTGATCAAAAAGCATTTATGCCTACTTTCCTTTAGGCCGCCATGATACGCTAAGGCCTAGATATCAGGCCCAAGCCAAAGGTTGACCTCTAGATGAACTCTGTAATATATTTTGTAATTAATAATTTAACCTGATTTTGCTTAATTGACAACCAAGAAACTTCTTATGACTAAGCTTTGCTGCAATGATTATGAAGTGGCAAGGATCAACAGACTTTTTCTTTATTTAGAGGTGTGTCACAAGATGGTGAAGTGAGACATTCAGCCTTGTAGCAAGATCTGTGGTTAGTGCTAAAATGGATGGTGAAACCAGACAGTTATCAGTTGATAAATATGTGGTTGAAACCAAAAGGGATAAAAATACTCCCTTTGCATCCCCTACCTTCAGCCCTGGCCAGGCCGTGGGTGGAATCCAACTGGAGAATAACACCAGATGTTTCCATACAAAAGTCATGCTGACTTGCTGAATTTGGTAATCGAGGACTGTAAAGCTGGACCCTCTTGCAGCAATTCTTTGGAGACCTCACCTATGAGTGGACACACTGCGTAGGATTTCCCAGATGCTGGGACAGGTTCTCTAGCTTCTCACTGCAATCGGGGCTCCCCAGTGACTGCGGATCTGGATGGTGGTAAATAGGGCGATTGGTGATGTATCTTTCTTAATCACTATAGCTAACTCTGTGTAGTAATAATTAGATGCATTACCTTGCTTATTGCCTTTGCTACTTAAAATATCATAAGCTTCCTTTTTGACTACTGTATTATTTTATTTCTGTATTACCTTGAACTAGACAGCAAAATAAGCTTACTCTTTTTATTGTTGTCTGTATCCATTCTGTTCACCACATCAATTGGCAAAACACACCAACACACTGAACAGGGTGTGAAGAGAAGGTAGATCTAGGAGTGTGCTTTCTTCTTACCCATGGCATAGCCAGGAGTATTTCTTAGTAAGATTTGTCCTTCCCCTTTACTTTCCTCTGAAAGAAACTGTGTTAGAAAGCCGCTTCCTCAGGAATGACCTAATGCTTCCAAGGCATATTTCACAGAATCACAGAATTATTTTGGTTGGAAGAGACATTTAAAGATCGTCGAGTCCAATCGTTAACCCAGCACCGCCAGTTCACGATTAAACCATGTCCTTCAGCAACACATCTACACATCCTAATGTCCAACCTAAACCTCCCCTGCAATTTCGTTCTACTGATATACATTCTAGGATCTTTTCAGGTAATTTATAAAAATGCTTAAGCACATATAATTGGGCCCTGAAACACTCTACCAGAGATGATCTTGCTTAATAATTTCTAGTTAAAAAATAAATGTTTGTGATTAAATAAGTGTGACTCTAAATTAAACCTTTTAACCAAAACGTGTTGTGATCCTAAACCAAATGTCCTGCAGAGTTCTAGCTACAGCATGCAAACATTATTACCTTTTCTAAAAAATTTTTAGTCTCTTTCAAAATAAACAAGCAGAGGAAAGCAGTAGATAAATCTGCTCTGACACAATCCATTTAAGATATGTTGATTACCATTAATTATTTATTTTCCTTTAATTCTTTAGTGGTCAAGTCCAAGTCAGCTATTGACCTCAGGATTAATGCTCGGCTAACGAAACTCTAATTATCCAGGTAACACATCTTTGCTTTCTTCTAATTTAATAGATCATATTCAGTATTTCAACATTTCATTTGGAGTTTCATAATCGCAAGGTTCCTTTCTATTTAAAGTTTAAGTGCTTGGAGATACATATTTAGAGGAAATCCTTGGATTTCATTTAAAGAAAAGGTTTCAACGGACCAATGCTCAACTACGGATTTTCAAATGCATCCCAAAATCTCAAAAAGACAAACAAGTAGCAAAGAAAGCTAGTAAGTATTTATTTGTTTGTATATTTATTGAGAGGTGGGCCTATGTCAACCTCATGAAGTTCAACAAGGCCAAGTGCAAGGTCCTGCACCTGGATTGGGTGGGTTCCTGAGGAGAAAGACTTGATTAAAAGCTCAACATGAGCCAACAATGTGTGAATGTAGCCCAGAATTTCAGTTGTATCCTGGGCTGCATCAAAAGAAGCGTGGCCAGCAGGTAGAGGGAGGTGATTCTCCCCCTCTACTGCACTCTTATGAGACTCCACCTGGAGTACTGCATCCAACTCTGGAGTCCTCAACACCAGAAGGACATGGACGTGTTGGAGTGGGTCCAGATGAGGGTCATGAAGTTGATCAGAGGGCTGGAACATCTCTCCTCCGAAGACAGGCTGAGAGAATTTGGCTTGTTCAGTCTGGAGAAGGCTCCAGAAAGACCAGATTGAGGCATTACAGTATCTGAAGGAGGCCTACAAGAAGGCTGGGGAGGGACTTTTGACAAGTGCTTTTAGCGATAAGATAAGGCGTAATGGCTTTAAAGAGGAAGAGACTAGATTTAGGTTAGATATTAGGAAGAAGTTGTTCACTCTGAGGGTGTTGAGACACTGGCACAGGTTGCCCAGGAGGGTTGTGGATGCTCCATCTCTGGAGGTGTTCAAGACCAGGTTGGACGGGGCTTGCACAATGTGGTCTAGTTGGAGGTGTCCCTGGCCGTGGCAGGGGGTTTGGAATTGGATAATCTTTAAGGTATCTTCCAACTAGAACCATTCTATGATTCTAAGATAAAGGTGGGGAATTAGCTCAAATGGTAGAGCGCTTGCTTAGCATGCGAGGGGTAGCAGGATCGATGCCTGCATTCTCCAGCTTTTTTCATGCTTGCCTGTGACGAACAATGGGGCAGCACACCAGGGGCAGAGGGTGGAGTGCTAGTAAGGGCTCTCAACATGCCCTGAGGCAAGCCAGGGATGATGCACCGGGACACCTCAAGGGAATCAAGGGGGATTCCCACAACAGGGTGACACAACCAGCCCAGCTGAAGTGCCTCTATGCAAATGCACCCATCTTGGGCAATAAACAGGATGAATTAAGGGCCACTGTGCTGCTGGAAAGCCATGACAGAGTGGTTATTACTGAAAGTGGTGGCGGGATTCCCATGACTGGAATGTAGGGATAGATGGACGGACAGGCAGAGTAGGAGGGGAGGAAGTATTGCCCTCTACATCTGGCTAGCCGGAAACAGTGGAGCTCCATCTGGGACAGGATGATCAGATGGTTGAGAGCGTATGGATTAAGATTAAAGGGAAGATGATGTTACAGTAGGGGTCTGCTACAGGCCACCTGACCAGCAGAACCAAGCAGATGAGGCCCTCCATAGCCAGATAGAAGTGGCTTCGCATTCACAGGCCCTGGTCCTCGTGGGGGATTTCAACCACCCTGACATCTGCTGGAGGGACAACACAGCAAGGCACCAGCAATCCAGGATGTTTCTGGAATGCATAGATGAAAACTTCCT
>JAVSBS010021337.1:0-61174 GCA_033124195.1 Coracias cyanogaster
GAAGTGTCCCTGCCCATGGCAGGGGGGTTGGAACTACATGATCTTTAAGGTCCCTTCTAACCCAAACCATTCTATGACTTCTGTCTAAACGGAAATTCAATGACCTTTTATCACTTACACAGCTTCAGGAGATATACGACCATACTGATTACTATTATAGATAGTATAATAAATCAAGACGACCTCTGTCCAAAGTGACTTTATGACAAACAAACCTTTGCTGGCTTCTCCATTTAATTTGTTTCATATAAACACACATTTTATAAGTGGATGTTGTTTGAGTCCAAGTTATTCAGAAATTGCCAGTAAAGATCACTAAGACAAGATTTTTCACTATACCAGTGGAAAAAGACACTGACAGTAAATCAAGAAGTCCACCAGGGATTTTAAACCTCTGCCTGTAGATTAAAATAGTTAGAGCACAATCTTTGGAACAATCCAAGTTGAAGGAGAGTAATGAGTGGAGAAAAAAAACCACACCTAAAAGAATAAAGAATAAATTAATCAGTAGCAGTATTGAACAAATATTGAATTTCTGTCTTTGGATTAAGTCTCTACGAAGGTTGATATAGTGTAGTTGTACAAGTAGGCCCTTTTCCAAATGTCCACTGGAGTCTTCCTACCAACCGGATACAGATTCTGAACATGTACATAGCAGACATAAAAGTATCCTTATATATGCCTGAAAATTCAGCCTTATTTTATACTTCAGCCACCACTTTCATTAATGTTTCCAGGAAGTTATTTAAATCAATAGTAACTTTACGAGTATTTCTCAACGGGCACGCAAGCATAACCACCATTTTCTGAAGTACTCTTTTTAAACTGCTAGAGAAAGGAAACAACACACTCTGTGTTCTTGGTTGACCTATCAAACACTGCAAAAGAAGATTCAGAGTGCACACTAATCAATAATCTACTTGCTACAAACAACTCCTAAACACTGCCTAACATTCAATGTTCACAAAACCATATTAAAACTATAATGGATAGCAAACAAATTCAAAACTAGTTAAAAAAAAAAGCCCTCCTTCTAATGAGTAGTACAATTTCTTCAAATATAATAGCTAGTGCTTTTTGGTTTGGAGTAGCAAACTCCAGAATAGATCATGGGTTAAATGAATTTCAGTAGCACTTTTCTTGCTGAAATATATGTAAATATGCAGATTATTCAAGCAATATTTAAATAGGATTATAAAAAGGCATAATCCTTTCAAATATATTATTTTTTAATGCCTGTGCCTCTTGCATTTTCCAATTGGAGTGAAGTATTTTTAGGTAGCCTTACAGGAAATATCAACCACTATCTTCCTTCAGCATAACTGTGAAAACCCCCATTGATTTACCTGTATAATATGCAGGTTTTTGTATATTCTACACATCATGGTCTATTATTGTTGACTATGAATTAAGTTTTCAAATACTTGATAGGTTATTTGAAATACAGCATGTACTTGAGATTTTTCATCATCTTTATAATTGATTGCTTCTGACTTTGTCTTTTCATTCTTTTATGTACATGTCCTTCTATGAACATATTTTAAAAGTACTAAAATGCACTTGACAATGTCACTTTAAAACAGTCTTTTGTGTCTTATCTCACTAGCTGTAATCACTCAGGGATATTAAAGCTGCGTCTTGTGCTGCTAAGGAAAATGAACTATTTCTGTGCATGGACAGAAAACTGGTGTAACGAGCTCCCAAGTACATAAGAGGTTGCACAGTCTGTCATCTTCAGTTCGGGGGTTAATGCCAGTGAGCAAGAAACTTACAATAGCTGTACTTTCAGATCTGACATGAAATGTCATGAGATAGATGAGGTAATCATAAAGTGCAGTTACCAAGACTAGACTAGTTTGAGTATGGCAGAATGTAAGAACTTAATGCATCTCCCAATGAGGCTGTTACTTCTGAAGTATAAGCTCCTCTTCTAAAGCCAGCAGGTGATCAGTTCACAAAGTGAAAGGTGGCCTGCAAAGTACACATTTAACAAGATCTGTTTTTTCCTCAATATATGGAGGGTATTGAAGAAGAATATTGCTAGTGGGGTAAAAAGGAGAAAACAGAATGGCTTGCCATTCTCTAATTTCTTTGGTAACTGAGATAAAAATAATTGAAAACATCAATGGAAAAAGTACATTTAAAAATGGAAAGCTATTGGAACGCTAGAGCTACCCGACGATTCAATCATATGGTAAAAAAAACTCATTGCCTTAACGTACAAGGGAAGAGAAAAAGGAAACAGAACCAGAATTGTTCATAGATTCATAAGCAAAACACACAAAAAACTGTGTTGAACATCTTTCTGCTATAGAGGTGCATTCAGCACCTCTGAGCTCCTGCAGCATCAATAGCATAAGACAAAATTGGAAAAAGTATTGCTAAATTCTTAAAAGCTCTTTCCCAGTGCAGTGCACTAACAAATTCAGAGTTCTAACAGTACACTAGGATATCTTAGGTCTCCTGTACTGGTGTAACCAAACAATATATTTTCAAAATGTATATGCAGAGCATATTAATAACTTATAGTGCACTATAACAGTTGAAGTTCTCTCCTGGACCAGGTTGGTGGGTTTTGCCAAAATAAACTCTGCATTTTGTGTTTATTTTTTGCTAAAATTGCATACCTCACAGCATTTAGAAGAAGGGAGCCAGTACGTTTTTCTTTCCTATTTCTTTTTTCTTTGAGTGGGAATTTTAATTATTTGTAGAATTTTCATCCAGTGGCTGTAGCAGTCAAAAATAAGGTATGTCTTCTCTTGGCTATCACCTAATTAATCTTTCATACTCAATGAAAGGGTAGGCTGGAAAACACAACCCCTGAAAAAGAAAAGTACTAATATTTGTAATCCTTCCCTGGAAGAGGGTATATATAAAGCAGGAACCTTGTCAGCAAACTGTCTTCTTGAAGCTTCAACCTATTATCTCCAGCCCAACAAAAATGTAGACCTAAAAGATGGGATATGATACTAACTACGTGGGAGACTACTGATCTCTGATGACTACATTTCAGTTTAGGGATTTGTGTTCAATGCCCTTGAGCAAAATTATGATACTTATTTATAATAGTATTTATTTTATTTTTGTTTGGAGTAATTTCCAAAAAAAAAAAAATTTATTGATGAGCATACGATTATTCATAAGACTAAACAGAAGGCCACAACAACTTGCTTTAGATGTCTGTGTTCTAAGAGCACCAGAGGAAAAGGGTAATGCTAGTTTGGGATAGACTTGCATAAGACTGCTGCAAAAGAACATTGGAATTGGATGCAGTCAAACTACACATGACAAAGTTCTTTTATAAAGTTTTTATTGACCTAGTATTTGTAAAAATTATTTCAAAAAAGCATATCTGCAATACATTGTTAGAGAAGTGAAACATGGTTCAGGTTAGGGGGAAACAAAGCTAGCAGCATTGTATATAATCCCTATTCACTCATCCATTTCATCCACTTAATTATATTGTGTTTCTCCAGAGGAGGAGTATCTAAGTTTCACATGGAGAAGGCCACCTGAATTCTACAGAATGTGAACGAAAACACTTTTGGAAATGACTGAGTAGCCGCACTGTGACTGATCACTTTACATGTTCACCATAGTAGTTGGGGCCTGCTAACATCATCTGGCAGAAGGAACCAAGTTTCAGCAAAATTGGAGTGTTTAAATTTGAATATAGTTATAGGAGTCCATTTTGCCACTTTAAAACACTATTAGATGCAGATTCTTTCTAAGGTCTACCGGTTCCAAAGTATTACTTTCCTTCTCACTGTTAACTCTTTGTATGCACCACACAGTTATGGAAAGATTTGAACTGTAAATATTGAAAATCAGCTACTGTTCATGCATTACAATTTATCATACATTATAACATGCATATGTATATTAACACCATGAAGACTCCATATTCGTAAAGCTGATCTTGACAGAAAATAATAGTTGTTGAATATAATTGATAATGCTACTTATTGAAAGTGACCAAGCATTTAATAGTTTCTCTCTCTTCCACTTGCTTTAATTCTGGAGAAACACAATGATTTTAAAATGTTCAGTATGGTAAGTTCAAGACTAATAATTCAATTATCATTAAGCACAGATTGAAACAATAGTGTTGCCTCACCTTACACTGTCAACAGTTTTAGTGAACCATTTAATAATGTCAGTATTCTTCATATGCATGAATTGTCTCTATTGACAATGCCATGCAATGGCTTTAGAAACAACATTTTGTAACAGGAGCTCTGAATCGGGTGTTTTACAGTTTATTTCAGTGGGGTTTTGTTTTGTTGTGGTTTAGTTTTGGTTTGGTTTTTTTTTTTTTTGGGGGGTGGGGTGGTTGGTTCACCCCACCCAAACCGTAACTGCAGATATTTGCTTAGTGTAAAGAATGGGCCAAATTCACAACACATGGATGAACACTCCTCTGGGAAGGATGTTGCTTCACCGATATACAGTAGAGACACAGACTTGGTCTGAACATCAACTGCTAGTAAAGGAATTACAATTGAGAAGTGGCAGTAGCTATGTAGCAACTCACCCACCTGCTGAACCTTTGCCATATTCAAAGAAACACATTTTGCCTCATAGTAAAATTAAATAATTTATCTCCCTGTTTTCTTAGATTAGACCAGCATAAGGCAGTGGACAGGAGCCATATCTTAATTTCATTAGGGTCAAATTTCAATAAGGATTTAACTTTCATTTTAAAAAGGACAATTCCAGACTGAAGGATCATCTGAGCTTCCTGAAGAGATTCCTCAGATAAAGACAAAGAGATGAAATTGCTTATCTTTCAGTCCTCAGTGAACCCTGTCTCTCAGACAGGTGGCCTTAACAGCTTAGTTGGACTTTACTCTTCAGCTTTTGATCTTGCCAGACTCTTCTTTACTAGCATAAATGATCAGACAGCATGCACAAACATTGCCAGTTCCATATCTTTTGAAAATATGGAAGTAAAAAACCCGGGGTCCTGCCTGTTGCTTTTGAACTGAGTGTATTCATTATGTTTACCTGACATTCAT
The DNA here is from genome assembly GCA_033124195.1 of Coracias cyanogaster. Taxonomy (NCBI): domain Eukaryota; kingdom Metazoa; phylum Chordata; class Aves; order Coraciiformes; family Coraciidae; genus Coracias; species Coracias cyanogaster. The sequence goes on from JAVSBS010021337.1 coordinate 5,019, forward strand.
AAGGGTGACAACATCTTTTGAGCTGTACATATTATGTCCCATTTATATTTACTGTTTTCATAGTAAATTGGAAACATTTATCATCAATGAAGGGATTTTTTAAAAACCTCCACTTTTTATTATTAAACTAACCACAACTTCTCTTGGTCTGTTTGGATAAACTGTTTTAGAAGAAATACACTATCACAGACCAATTTTCCAAACAATACTGGATATACACAAGTTTAAATGCCTCAGAAACATAACCTCTCAATTCTACCTTATTCACAAAGCCCATCCTGACAGATAATAATAATTAAGGATATAATTGATAATAACACAAAGGTGACCAAGCATTTAATAACATCTCCTTAATTCTGTATAAACAAGATATGTATCACAGATCATAAATGTTCAATATGATAAGCTCAAATGTTATAATTTAATTAGCATTAAATAAAATTTGTCAAGATAATGTTAGAGGTGAATGGCAATTAAATATTACCTAATTCTCCACTCAGGAGGACAAGATGTGTTGACAGTGTTATTGAAAAATTAATATCAATAAAGCAGAAGGTTTCCAGTGAAATACATTTATCAGGCTAAACTATCAATTTCTTTGCACAGTTAGTGTTGGTATGCATCTTGTGCGTTGTTATAGACTCCTGTTCAAATTGAACTGCTGAAAGAAATGGGATGAGGCCTAGAGCATATACAGATTATCTAAGGGCACAAGGATCAAAAAATATGAAAACTGATTATGATGAGCACAGCCTAATATGTGGATCAAAAAATACAATTAAGTAATCAAGATTGAACCTTGACTTCTACCCCCCTTTCCTGTCCATCTTCCAGATCTTTGAAAGAGTACCGACAGTGTGCATCTGCAGTGCCCAGAAGAAGTGGAATTTTCTACTTCCTCTATATCTGTTTTGGTATTCCTACAGATAGGCAAGTCATTAGATCCATCAAAAGTTTGGGGAACTGGTTTTTTTTTTTTTTTTCTTGTAAAAAAAATATAACAGTTTCAGGAGAACTGCTTAATCTTAGCTGAGTGGTACTGATAATGTATTGTGAAGCTAAATTCTTCCTCTGTGAGGCTATATACCCATTCTTTAGACACTAGATTGAAAGATTTCTTTCACCTTTGAGCAGAGCCAACATCTGCCACCTGTGTTCCCTGACAGACTGCCATTTATTTCAAATGTCAGAAGAGGAGAAAAATGCACACTTTCTAATAGTGTTTCAGAGCACAATTCATAATCCCTTTCCCTACTGCTATGTAACATTTCTCCTTTGTATAACCCACTTTTAAAAAAAAAACAAAACCAAAAAGCCACAAGTCTGTGTTTTTGTTAAAGCTGGCCAGATTCTGTAGTTTGGGGAAAAGAGCTAGCTAAATGCAGCTTATGCTGGAACTCCTACAGACAGGGGAAAGAGGGAAAAGGACACATCGTAAGGCAAAGCAACCAAGCACAGCCTAGCCAGAGATGACTCAATAGGAAGTACAGATATTTTCGCTGTCAGTGATCATATATAGGTAACAACCACACTGTTTTGATGGTACAAAACAGAAAGATTCCATATTTCATAGGAGGATATGATGAACAAATAGGAATTTCCCCCCTCTCCCTGTCCAGAGAAACGAGCTGAGCTCCAGAACTGCAGTCCTTTCATGGGAAGTACACTTGAGCTGCCACATCCACTACTCCCAACAGCAACAGCTTGATGCAGCAAGACCAACAACTTTACTCCAAAAGTTACTGGCAACCACAGCAGAACCCGAGCACCAGGGTAACGAGATCTCACTACAGAACAGCATACTGGGCGAGTTGTGACATTCTGTATTAGTTTCCATTTCTAAATGATCTCAGGCTTTAGTCACATGCAAAACAGATTAGGGCAATCTTATTCAAAGTGAGAAAAACATGGCTAAATGTGGCAACATTTGTACTGCAAAGATCTTATTCTTCTTACCAAGCTCCGGTGAAAGAGTGAACTCCTAGCCAAGACTGTGGGCTGCACATCTGGATGCAGCTTAAGATGAAGCAATTACTTACATTACAATAGCTCTGATGCTTCAAGATGATGTACTCCATGTGTATACCATTGTATGGGTCTGCGAGGCACATGTACCCAACACGTTATTTTAGCATCACCAGCATTCAGCATTGCTATGCTGCTTGTACATTCTAGTCCTAACATTCCCATATGAGAGGACATAAAAGCTATGCTAACCATGCCCAATTATCCTTGCAATGTTAACCCTACACTGCTGAGAACTCTAAACACTCTGGGCAGAAACCAGACTAGAAAAACTTCACTGACAGCCTCTGTAATGCTAGCAAATAATTGTTTGTGGAAAAAAATCCCAACTGGTTTAGATGGAGATTTCTACTTTCTAGAACTTAATATAGCTGCCCAGTGGGTGCCAGTGCCTAGGATGTAAACCTAGTGGAATGTTCCTTGCCATTGCCTGGTACCTCTCATTGACATGTATGTATCTGTAGCATGCAAACACAGTCTCCCTCAGCCCTCTGACATCTGGAGGGGAAAAATCTCCATTTTACCAGCCAGAAACTACATAACCTAGTTCAAAAACATTTATGTTGAAGTAATAAAGCTTTCAACAGTTTTGCTCAAAACAGCAAAAGAAAGCCTGAAATGTTTCTTTCCTGTTGATGTAGTAGAACAAAATTCAGGACCTGTCAAAATATTCTGTTCTAGTATTGAATCTGGATGAGAAGGTTTAGCAAGTTAGGACAGATCTGTTTCAAATGCTAAGCAAAGTTATACCCTTCAGTTAGGATCCTCTCAAGAAGGACTGTCTGAAAGAAGTCTTGATGTCTGATATTGAGCACAAACTCTATCATAAGAGAAAATGGTTGATGCTCAGCACAATGAATGGTATTAACCACCTACTCTAGACTGTTTGGCCTTCACAGTCAATATATAAAAAAATAAATTTCCTTGCTGATTATTTTTGGTTACTTTGCACTTTCTATAAGAATTTACTGAAATGGTACAGATTGGGCAGATTTTCTTTTTATAAAAATTACTATGAAACAGATGTTAGTATGCCTTTCTGATCTGGTGAAAGATATAGACCATCTTAAACCTAGCAAGCTAAAAAAAGTCTGTTAGAACTAGTTTTCCAGCTCCAGCAGGTGTTATAATTATTTAACTCCACTCTGCTGCTGCAATATTAGGGTTTGAGGAGGCGGGCAAAATAGCTAAAAAGATGAAGTTTCCCAGAGTGTCTATATCAGCAGAGTTTTATTTTGCTTAGAACGTATTCTTTTTAGTTTAATAGGTATGTTTGTATCTTAGCACCCAGTTTAAACCCAACCATGGTAGCTTGTTTTCCTGACCTTCACATGGCCCAAATTTAGCTTTTTAATCTGCTGACCAACTGAAGCTAGAAATAGCAGAGCAGAAGGTCACAAACTTGCAGCGCAGGATCCTCAGTACAGGATAAATCACATCTTTCCTCTGCTATACAGCTACAGTGAGGATTACCAGGGAGGCTTGCATGCTCAGAGAAGGTGATTCAGAGGAATGAGGCTCTAAGCCATTTCCTACTTTTTTCTTACTGCAGTTAACCAAGAAGCCAAATAATTGCTCATTTTCCCTATACTTGAAGTCAGCACTATTAGTCCCGCAGCCATGTACAGTTTATCTGCAAACGGCAAACTATGTCCTCAAAGGGCTTCCACTTCCTCTAGAAACCTGTGGGATTCCCATAGAAGTTGTGTGGGATGGCACAATGTAAAACGCCTCCTTCCAGGTTGCAATACCTCTGCCTGGAAGGTCAAGAGAGGACAATTCTTGAGGTCACTCCCAAACCTGATCTCCTGCAAGGGCAAATGTACAGCTATCAGCTGAGCTTTTGTGCTGACCCAGAAACTGAAAATGCCTTCATTTCTTTTCTTTTTAGATAAAGGAACTTTTCTTCTCCTTCTTAAGTTTTTTAGTGGGGGGAAAAAAAAAGCAACCAACATCTTTTTTAGCTGCCTTTTTCTTCTGTGTTCACTGTCCTTTGTAATCTACTTTGACTTGCTGACAATACATGACTTTCTGTACTCTCACTCTGTCTTTAATCACCAAAAAAAAAAAAAAAAGAGAGAAAAAACCCCACCACCTAAGAACTCCCTGACTGTCCATCCCTCATGATTACAAACCATCTCCTTTACACAGTGGTCTGGACAGGAGAAGGAAGAACAGCAAAACTTTTTTTCTTTCATTGGCTCCTGCCCCAGCAATATGATTTGCTTTCAGTTCTCTTTTGTGTTATATCTTCATGAGTACAATTTTCAGGTATGTCTCATAGGCAGCCAGGCATGCGTGCAACTGCAATGCCATTCTCTTCATGTGCATTTCAAAGCAGCTATTGAGTATGTATTCTGTATTTGAATCATAAAATCATAGAATGCATTGGGTTGAAAGGGACCTTCCAAGGTCATCCAGTCCAACCCCCCTGCAGTCAGCAGGGAAGTCTCTTACTAGGTCAGGTTGCTCAGAGCCCCATCAAGCCTGGCCTTGAACATCCCCAGGGATGAGGTCTCCACCCCATCTCTGGGCAACCTGTTCCAGTGTTCCACCACCCTCACAATAAAGAGCTTCTTCCTAATGTATAATCTAAACCCACCCTTCTCTAGTTTAAAACCATTGCCCCTCGTCCTATCACTAAATGCCCTTGTAAACAGTCCATCCCCAGCTTCCTTGTAGGCCTCCTTCAGGTACTAGAAAGCCACTATAAGGTCTCCTTGAGGCCTTCTCTTCTCCAAGCTGAACCACCCCAGCTCTCCTAGTCTTCGTAGGAGAGGTGCTCCAGCCCTCTGATCATTTTTGTGGTTCTCCTCTGGACCCTCTCCATCAGATCCATGTCCTTCTTGTGTTGAGGTGGACAGTACTCCAGAGGTGGACATAGTACTCCAGGTGGGGTCTCACCAGAGCAGAGGGGTAGAATCACCTCTCTTGATCTGCTGGCCATGCTTCTTTTGATGCAGCCCAGAATGTGATTGGCCTTCTGAGCTGCAACTGCACATCATTGGCTCACATCCAGCTTTTTGTCCACCAGTACTCCCAAGTCCTTTTCCACAGGACAGCTCTCTATCGCTTCATTCCCCAGCCTGTTCTGATAGCAAGGAATGTCCTGACCAAGGTGCAGGACCTTGCACCTGACCTTGTTGAAACTCATGAAGTTCACATCGGCCCACTTCTCAAGCTTGTCTATGTCCCTCTGGATGGCATCCTGTCCCTCTTGCATGTCAACTGCACCACTCAGCTTTGTGTCACCTGCAAACTTGAGGAGGGTGCACTCAATCCTACTGTCTATATCATTGATAAAGATATTAAACAGTACTGGTCTCAGTATGGACCACTGAGGGACACCACTTGTCACCCATCTCCATCTGGACATCTGTCCATTGATCACTACCCTCTGGACACAAGCATCCAGCCAATTCATTATCCATGGAACAGTCCAACCATCGAATCCATATCTCTCCAATTTGAGACAAGAATGTTGTGGGGGACCACATCAAAGGCCCTGCAGAAGTCCAGATAGACAACACCTGTAGTTCTTCCCTTGTCCACTGATGCAGTCAGTCCCATTGTAGAAGGCCACTAGGTTGGTCAGGTAGGACTTGCCCTTAGTAAAGCCATGCTGGCTATCTCAAATTACCTTGGTCACATGCATTTCCATGACTGATATGTCTGCATTTCCCATTTTGTTCTGTATGTTTGATTCTTAGATTTGATGAAACCAGATTTAGTGATGCAACAGTGATTTTTTTTTTTTTCTTGAAAAGGGCTAAAATAACAAACAAATTGTATGCTTTTTAAATACAGGGTTTAAGTGTTCATACTGTGACAATGACTGCATTATCTGTGGATTATAGTAATGTTCTTTATTTGTGTATACCCCTGAAAAACACTCTCACACTGCAGTTACTTTAGAACAAGCAGTAGAGCTGATCAAGGGCTTTTGTCCAGGCTCTTCAGTGACATCCACACCGTGATTTGCTCTGACTGCCTACAGATCAGTGAATGCACTGCAAGATTTTCCTTGGTTGGTATATAAAGCTGTAAGTCACATAGGACTGGGAGACCGCACAACTGCCCTGTTTGTCATCCCACTGGTATTTGTCAGGCATGTATTTGCAGAATGCAAGGAGGTGACTTATCTTTGTATACAATCCACATCTGAAACTTCTCTGTACCATTTATCTTCCAAGAAAGACTCAAAACTCTTGCTACCCTCATGCACCCAAAGATGTACGCCATAAAGCTAATTGCAAGGTTTCTTTATGGCTAAATTTCCCTCCTGTTTTTGCAGCACTCACAACTCAGGTTTTCCAGCTTTTCTCTGTGGGCACAAACCCCAGCAAATCAATCAAAACCCCTTAAATTCTCACACCTATGCATCTCAGGAAGTTGTTTTTATGCTAAAACTAAAATAGACACAGTAAATCAGGCTGTTATTCAGTCTTCACATACAGGCTGGTGTCTGTCACTACATTGTGTTCATTATTCCACTATCAAGGACGATAGTAAGTTGTTTCTAAGAGGGGAAAAAGGTTTTTTGTGTCATTTATGACATGCCATTTGGCAACTCAAGGGACTTTTTTTTGGCCACACTGAAATAAGTTCTACCTTAACAATAACATATTAAGAAACTCCGCTTACAGAGCCCTCATATTGGAAGGAAGGATTATCCTTGCACAGTGTCTTCCAGCTTCTCCATAAACCTGACGTGTGACAGATCAGGCACTGACTTCTGAAGCTGAACTGTTCTATATCAAAGTCCAGATTCATTATCTGTGAAATGGGTATAATGACATTCACTACTCTCGTGGATTAGGTTTTGAGGTGATAAATGCCACACAATCATCTATGGTAAATCATTACAGGTGCTCACATCACATGGATATCTGCTTTTAAAAAAGCTTCTTTGTAATCTGACAGCAGTAAAAAATCTTGATCATACTGTTACAAGGCTCCTCCTGATGTTCACTATATAGCTAAGAGACAAGACATTTTGTTGAGTGCACTCTTTATGTAAGATTACATAAAAGGCAGTGATAACATGAATATCTATTTAGCTTATCTTTGTCATGAGCATACCCTAATGGTATAGCTGTTGCTTCTGTGCTCTCTGATCAACAAAATGAAAGGAATATTGTGGGACACACTTCTCCAGTGCCAGGGTATAAATTATATTAAGAGCATTTTTCCCAACCAATGGCAGAAAAGAAGGATGCAACTTTCATAATCTTTCTTTGGAAGCAAAATTAAATTATCAATCTTCAATTAACAATAATATCTGCTAAAACATTGTCTCACGGCTTCCAGTAAGTATACCATTATAATCTCCATTCTGTTTGGGCTACCAAGTGCTCTCTCTGCATGAAGATGCTTGTTCAGCTCTGAACTGGGTGCTCATTGACTGTTGGGAAAGCAGCTTTCTGCTCCAAAAAGAGTTTTCACATATCACTGTGTGACGTAAAAGGGCAAACTGGTCACGCTGTGTCATCCTATTAGGAACCAAAAACTATATGACAAATACATCTGTAATCATAGCAGGATAAAGAAAAAAGGAAATCCTCTGTTAAACCTTTTTGTCACCGGGGACAACTTTATCAGTTTTGCCACAAAGCCGCAGTTATTTCCTAGGTTGTGTTTCAAGAGAAACAACATATCTGAGTAGCACTCAGACAGTGACATTACAGGGAACTGCATAACAATTTTGATCTTCAGAAGAGTTCCTGGAAGCTGTTACTCTTTTCGCTGGAGAAGTAAGTGATACCAGTTTGGATGAGGAAGAGGAAGATGATCCTGAATGCCAACAAAAAGAAGTAATCTTCCAAACACAGTGCCAACAGGGATGTAAATTATTGGGGAATCAGAAGTGCAAGACTGGAACTCAAGCAAGGTCAAAATCAATGAGACTGAGGGTTCATATTGGAAAGCAGAGATGAAAGACCAAAGGAAACTTATGTACAGGTACCAGCAGGGTGAGAATGATCCCTGGTCATGCTTATTAAAAAACAACAACAACAACAAAAAAAGCAGCATTAGTCCACCTCTTGGTTAAAAATATCTATTCTGAATCTCCATTACTTCACTCCATTGGTACAACTTAGTTACATGTGGAAAAGGAAAATAAATTCTACCACAGCACAAAGAAAGTGGTCTGATTTCCAGGTTCAAACTATTTCAGAAAAAATTCTCTTCATACATTGTTGAGGCAGATGTGTCAAAAATGAAGAATAACCTCAGTTCCTATTTTGATATGTCAGATGCATTTGCAGTACCAAGTCAGATTTGAATCTGTGTTCAAGAGTCCCTTGGGTAGCATGACATGGAGGTGATGGAGTACAGCATGCTAACTCCAGCTTGTTTTCCCTTTTCATTTCTGTTGACATGAAAGTGAGCTGACTCAGTTTCAACTTCTTGCTACTCTGTAGCTCCTGCTGCTCCTGTCTCTCAGAAGCAAGACAAACTGACCACACTCTGGAAGACATTCAAATCACTATGACCAAGTCAAGAAACAAGTCTCCACAGTGTACAGAAAAGACGGGAACAGCTGACCATTGAGTACTACATAATATTCACAAACTCTGAACTTTGGACTTGGCAGTAAACAAATTACGTCTTTCCTGCAATTTATTAGCATGCACTCAGACACTAATTTACTATCCAGAAGAGCAAAAGCTAAACAAATTGAATCTCCATTGTCAATGAAGTCTTCACCTCATAAGAAAAGCATTTGCATTGGTAAAGAAAGACATGCTACTGACAATACAGAAAGATTCTAGATGCTGTGCCAGAGCACAGCACCAGATGTTTCTTCTCTTGCTCCAGATTCTTGATGTCTGCTCAAGACTGTAGCAGATCAAGAGACAATCTGGAGCTTAAAAACACAATCATAAGTCTTCCAGGGCAGAGCTGGTTTCTCTGCACAACAAACCACAAGCGAGGCTGGACTACTGTGGCCCATAGAAAGGAAGAGGTGGAAACGGGACAGAGAGTCTCCTTCCTGTTATTACTGGAGAAGTGGGTGCAGTGAGGAGCAGAGTGGGAATGAAAGGCAGTGCCTCCTGCCCTTCCTCACCCCCATCTCTCCTGCAGCAGTAATTAACCCAGCTCTAGCACATACAGAATGGGTGAGGGGCTACAGCTGTTTGGCCATATCCTGCCTGGTGTCTTAAACAGTCACTTTGACTTGTCTCTACAGGTTTTGTCCCAGGAGATGCTTGAAGTAATGAGCTATCCTGTCCATCCCCAAGAGGGTAAATACTACTGTCAAGGGGAGAAGCCTCATATCGCTTTGCCAAGTTCCAAGGAAATAGAGAAGGCAAAATGAGAATTTTAGCCTCACATACTGGTAAAGAATTATTCTAACATTCCTTCCTTGTGCATGACCATGGTTTCACAATAGTCATAAGTGGGTATAAAGCAAAGGGAGCTATTTTATTGTAGTCTAAAACCTATAAACAACTTTACTTTCTCCAATCTCAAGGTGTTTTTACATTTGTAAATGTGCTATTGAATATGAAATAAGTTTTTTTTTTAAAAAAACCACATTTTTTCATACCCTGCTCACTTCAACAGAAAGTTCACAAATATGACACGAATTGAAAGGGTTTAAGCACTTTAAAACAGTTTAAGTACTTGCTTGCATCTATAGTGGTCACATCAGCACATCTGCCCATCTTCAATGGCCACCCTGACATTGCAGCCACTAAAATTGTGAGATTTGGCACTCATTTTACAGCCGTGGAATAACAGCACCGCAGCCTTTTCCCAAAGCCCAACACCTGCTGCCCACTAGAGATTGCTGAGGCTGGCTCTGTGCTTCTGCCTGCCTGCTTTAGGAATCCAGTTATAACTCAACAGATGAGTACATTAGTTTTCTACATGGTCACTACATATTACCTCCCGCACTGCTAGACTACATGCACATATATATACACATTATATAAACAAAACCACTAGATTCTATGTAGCCACTGTACATACAGGAATTTTGACATTAAGATTTCTCTTGTCCTACACAAGGATCACCATGGTTTAAGAAACCTCTACCCCACCCCCAACTCAGAGATACGTCTGAAACAAAAGTTACAGATGTTGGCCAAGAAATAAATGGGAGTCCTGGTCATATGCCAGCTCCTTACTGTTTAGTGTCTCTGACACTAACCTTGTGTGAGTCTTTTCTTGTTCCAATTCCTTAATATGGAAAAAACAGGGGTAACTACAGGTGTCAAGGAAAAAAATTAACATGTCTGTTGCTCTAATTTAACACATTAGCTCCCATTTCCTCCACTGTCATATGCTATTCCAAACTTGATCAGAAAATCTGTTTTCAAACTGATCAGACAGAAGGCATTGTTTTCTTTCCATTCTAATTCCTGCCCCCTCAGTTACGTTAAGATGGAAACCCACATTGACAAAGTTTTTAAAAAAGTATAGGCAAACAAACCAGAGCCCAAACCCATTAAGCTCTTGAATTTAATTATATATTGTGGCAGCAAGTTTCATGAGCTCATTATCTACTATGCAAAAAAAGTATAAATTTTTAAACACTTGTATTTATTTTTAAAGCATGTTCTTTTAACATCAGAAAGTGCAAATATGAGCACAGAGTGCACCTAGTCATCAGTCATACCATTAGTTTACACAAACCACTGCCATGTATCTTCTCCTTAATTTTCCTCCTGAAGTACCACATTTTTCCTTTTTTCCTTTATTATGTCTTATCTACAGTTAAATCCAGGCCTTAGTCACTTCAGTTGCTATTTTTGGCCACATTTTTCACTGCCTCTGTCTCCCTCCCACAAAATATTTCAGTCTTAGATAGAAAATATGTAAGTGGCTTTTCATTAAGTTAATTTTCCTCACCTACATTTCCCATTGTCTTTCAGATTGATACATCAATAATAAAATGTTATGATACTAATCACAAGTCTCTTTGCCTGCTGACTTCAATATCCATGAATGAAGTATATTTTGGTTGTGTTGGAAAGCCTTCCACACAGCATCATTATAGATCGGGGAGACAGGGTGATTGTTACCAAGAGTTATTTTTAAGCAAACATTATAAAGCAAAATACTCTGACTACATAGCCTGTTCTTCATAGAAGACATTTCTGTTTATATGATATTTAATTTCAGCATAAGGTGGAGGTCTTTTTAATGGGTGCCCAAATATGTAATTAAGTATGTAATTTTAGACTAAATATTTGTCTTAAGGTTTCTGATGCTCATGTTTTCTGCAGCTGCATTTCTGGTTGGTGTTTCTTTTTGGTTTTGAATCAAAGAAATTCATTATTTCAATAGGAAAATTCTTGTCTCAAGATGCAGTATATATCCAAAAGGGAGATGCAGATTTGAACTGGCAGAAGTTAGCACAAACAGGTCTGGTATCTGTAGCCATGTATTTCTAGGTGCACTATTTATTGTACATTACTTCTAATAATAGTAGGGTTGTTATTTTTATTAAATTGATTAAAAGAGAAGCAGTTTATCCTCTCCTATAATTCCACAGATATTTAAATTCTAATCTCAAAGTCATTTGTGGATAAAATTACTCTTGGCAACTATCTGAACAAAATAGTTGCCTGTACAAAGTGAGTAATGAAAATAATATAATAATTACCTGGACATGTTTATAAGTGCAGATTCTATTTTTAAGACTGTAAATAATAATAAAAAAAAAATCCAAACACTAGTCCAGTAAGAGAATAAAGCAGGTTTCCACATCTGTGTGTTTCTCCAAAAGAGATTGCAACAGTTATTACATACATTTAAATATTTTTAGCTACAAGACATTATCAATTTATAGAGAATGCATTTTTGCCTTAAAATTTTATCACCTCCCTTTTGTGTCATATTGGCTGATGTATCAAGGATAATTACTTTTCACTGATATAGAAATCAATGGTTATAGAAAAGTGAAACATCTGCAGAGATTTAGGTGTGGTTGCTTAAATTTCAATTTGAGGAACTAAAAGAACAATGTGACCCACGGGTACTAAGTACAGATAAATTGAGGCAAAGAACTTATAATTGAGAACTCTTTAAAAATATTATTAATTAGAACTTCCAAATAGTTAAATTGATACTTTGTCCAAATATATTTTGATGTATGCTGTTTTCAAATCCTTCTCCCTTAAGTATTTCTTGTAATATTTAACACAGTTTATGACACATGATCAAAAGCAAAAGCTTTTTCTTCTTCTTGATTATCCAAACTTTTACAAAACAGGAAGAAGGAAGTCTGTTGCATTAAACTCCAGCTCTGTATTTGATTTACTTCGGACTTTGACTAAGAGAGAACATCATGATAAAAAGCATACCTCACACCTCTTAGAGCTGATGCTTTCAGCTCAGACAACTATTGCAGACTTAGACAATAGATCAGTTATCACTTCATTTAGTACAACAAGTTAACACAGCCAGTTGTTCATTTGTATTTTTCTTAAAATGTTTAAGTTGTGGCTTGATTCAAAAGATTATAATTCTGCACCAAATTTAGAGAGTATGAAATGCAGAATAGAAAAAGCCGTGCACATTTCCTTTTATATGTATTTTCTGTTTACTGTGCATTCAGAGTACATCTACAGTTTCTACACCTACTATTATAGATATTATCAGGTATTAGTTACACTAGCTTATAGATGCTTGAAGTGTGGATCCTGACAGTCTTTGTGAAGTTACAAATTAGTTCACTTGTGCCATGAGTTGAACTTCATTTAAGAATTAAAGTGGTCATCTAACAATAGCTCAGTAAAGGAAATTTTTAAAAGGATTTTAAAAGTTTAAGTAGTGAAACACAGTACAAGCATATGTGATTAGTCTACGTGTATTTACAGGCTTTAGAATATGTAAGTAGAAATAACAAAGATTTAAAGACAGCTTGTCTCAGCTGCTACTGAGAAGAGATACCCTACACTTTGTCAGTCCTAACATTCAGCATCTTTGAACAACCTTAAGATAACTTCAAGTTAACCAACATTAGATACTCAGCATGCCTGAAAATTTGTTCCAGTCTTTTTTCAAATGTTATTCCTACTGAAAGGAGTATGAAGATTCAAAAGATATGCAAAAATCACTTTTCAACAGCAGAGATGCCTTCAGTGACCATGTTCTACATACAAAATCAGCTATTCTATTTCCCAGCATTTTCTAATCTGCCACATGACAACTGGTGACATAGAAAACATAATGCAAAACTGTATGATGCTCAAATCTCTCCCCTGTCTAGAAAAACCAACACCACCTTCGTCCCATCCCAGCAAACAAAAACACCCCCTACCACACCAAAGGACTGCTGCTGTGGGTACACATCAAAACATGCCACTGAAATAAAATGACTGGCTGCTTAAAGAAGATTGAAATGGGCTACTAGAACTCCTACAGTATCATATACTGAAGTCTGTATTTCAATCGATGACATGAGGGAAGTGGGGAAAAAAGAAAACACAACCACCAAACCCCTGTATCTATATACCTATCTCTGCAGCCTTTTTCTTACTTGTGTTATTTTGCTATTATCCCTATTTCTTACCTAGTTTCAGGAACAGAAAGCAATATAATACCATGGGAGAAGAAAAAGCATTAAAAGAATCCCTCCCCAGGTCTGATACATCCCCATGCTGATCTCAGATAAGTGTGTCAGCATAAGAACGGCAGACCCACAGTAAAAAGCTCGGTGATGAATGTCAGCACAGCAGCAATCGCCTTTCTGCCAAACAGGAACATAATGGACAAGCTGCAGGAGTTTACACATTTGGAGGGGATCTGCTAGAGAGAACTCAGAACTATGGGGAACATCTCACTGCTGCTCTGCTGAACATCTGCGCTCGCATCGTACAAGCCACTGGCATGAATCTTTTTTGAAGAGCATTCCTTCCATGTCATGTTGCATCATTAAATACCCCAAATAAGTCTCCATTAAATCCCAAATAGGACTGTTTGTTACAAGCTGCATTTACAGTCAGCTGTGAATTAATCATACAAAGTAGGTGAGAGGAAGGGGAGCTGAGCTTGAGGTCGTCTGTACTGTCCCTGATTTTATCCATGCCTCACTGCAAGGAATATTCTGTGGTTCACTGAATTAATTCATTACTCACTTTCTCCCACCTGAAAAAATTGAATTAAACATGGCTACTCGCTTTTGCAAAGTACTTTCTCCAAAAGGAATTTGAAATAAAGCCAACATACTCGGAAAAAAAAGTAATACTGATTTTTGACTAGCAAGAAGATAGATGCCTGCTAGAAACCCACCTACCTACCTGTAAATTACTGCAGTAAAAACAGTAACAAAACATTGTACAGTAAAATACATTAGGGAGATGCTGACAGTACTTTATATGAATGACATTCTTGGGTACACAGTGTTTCAAGTATTTTTCTATAAACTCGTCACTACCGTTTCAATGTTTTCCCGTTGTGCCTTAAGATTTTGGGTTAACATGATGTCCCATCTCCTGACAAGATATCTTATGGTGAACTTTTCAATAACATAATAAGCCTTTTGTAATAGGCTAGATCTCATGTTCTGTTTCTAGCAGTGTTCAATAAGACATCTTAGGAAGAGTACTAGAAAATATGATCTGTACTGTTTGTTTACACTAGGAAAATCCTTCTGCCCTTCTGATCAGGTGTTTTAGTTCTATCCTGTCTTGCTCCAATTTTTTTTTGCCAAAAACCTTCACAAATTTCTTTAATAACAAAATCTAGGGGACCTAGAAAGGACTTTCCTAAATTGTTCCTTGACAGTAGAGCACAAGGATAAAGTCCTTTGTCTTCCAACCTGTGACCAGATTGGCTGCTTCCCCTACCTTTTCATTTATTACTCATTTTCCTCACCATTTGTCTTTGTTCCATCTTATTAACACCATTGCCACATTTCATATTCTCAACCAAATTCCTAAAATCATGCACCAGCTTGAAGATAGACTTTAACTGCTCTGTAAACTTTACACTATTATTTGCAAAGGTAGGAAATGCCATTGGAAGCTTCAAAGTGAGCTTAGCGAGTACAGTAAAGGGGATCAGCAAGCAGAAAGTTTTCACTGAAGTAGACCCCAAATACCGTACTTAATTTCTTAATCAGTTGACTATAGAACTATGATGCTACAAAACCATTTATAACCTGATGTTTCTTAAAGACTCCACTCTGTCTCAGTTCGTGGAAATACAAGTGCATTAAAAAAAAAAACAACAACAACAAAAATCAATATCCTTGGCTAATTTTATGAGCATCTTTGCCTTAATGCTTTATCCTCCATGGTAAGGTTGATCCAATCCATTTCCCCATGTCAATAGGTTCCTTTTTAGAACAAAAGGTGTTGAAATCATGCCTGTCTCTTTGGTAGTAATTGGTTCTATTCCCAGATTAGGGAGATGTTTATGCATCAAGTATTTCTTATTTACTCAGGTTGGTATTTGCATTAGCTTTGCTACAGCCAGATTTGTGCTTAAGCCGTTCCTGATATGATTCAGGAAGCAGAAATTCGCAACAGCTATTATTTCCACAGTGTCTCAAAGGTTTTCAAATTAATATTATGGAGGTGTTATTAGACATCATCACAGTGTTACTATCCTTACATAGCTTTTTTATCTTATCATATACTATTTCTTCTTTCCCCAGCCTTTCCTGTTGTGGTCACCTGTAGCATGGTTTTATTACAGTCCTTCAATCCTCCTACATACTAACTCCATTTTGATTGATTCATTACAGAGACTTATAGGACTGAGAGTCTTCATTTTCTCTATATGAAATGCCATTATTTCTTTGTCATTTTATTTTTAGTGATTAATCTGAATGTATACAGTTTAAAATGATACCTATTTAATCGTCTAACCTTGAGACATACTCATAAAGAACTCCCAGATGGCTTTAGATATTGTTTCCCATATTCTTGTTTAAAAAGGGGAAAAAAAAAAAGCAAAGAAAGGATGGGAAAAAAAACCCATCAAAGAAAACATGACAATGGAGCAGGGTTCTTTTGCATTACAAATTTAGGATAATGCAAAAGCAAAGTATATTGTAGAGTATGTCACTGACATTAGGTTTTTACGAGAGGACATTTTACTGTTTCATGCAGGGTTTAAGTCAACACATATCATATGCAGCATTATTTGGGCAGTACACAATTGAAATATTTTGTGCTTTATCTTTTATTTATCCTTAGCTGGTTTCTGAAATCCCCATTATATAATTTTTAAGATACTACTCCAGTAATTATCTCTAGCAGTACTTGACAGCAACATCGTACAATATAAGTTGTTACTTTAGTGAACAAGAATAATCGTTGTTTATTTTGTTCTTTTAATATTACGTCATACCTTGCAGCATAGTAACATTTTTTAGTTACTGTTTATTTTCATATACAAGATAAATCCCCTTTTGGGAAGATGAAAAACAGCATAACAACCTTGGCTCTTTCTTAGAGTTTAAAGAACTTAAAGAAATTCTTCTTAGACTGTGCTGTTGCAGAGGTATTACACTCACTGTCTGCACTGAAGGTACTTGAAAACTAAGAAGTACTTAAGAGATTTATGAAAGATTTACGGAAATAAGCCCTCTGCACCATGAATATTGATTTTCATTTTAAATAAAGAACTGAGATGATGCAAGATTAGAAAAAACCCCACACTTAATAATGAGGAAGTGACTCCATCCATCCACTATGTGCAAACCTAATAAATGTAATTTAGGGTTAAACAGTAGGTGCTCAGCAATGCTGCCAAGTTATTGAGAATCCTAATTCTGTGCTGGCAATAATCAGCTCTGTTTGACCCTCAATTCCAGAGGGCTGCAACTGATCCTCAGTAAATAGCTGCTTTCAGTAAATTTCTGAAAGCAAGTTCATTACAGTGCAGCAGTCCCCAAACTTTTTCCATATTTTGTACAACATCTTAATGAAGAGCTGCATATCTCTCCTCCCATCTGTATCAGAGACATGATATTTTCAATTCAGTCCTTCACAGTACCTAGGGCAAGCACAGCAATAACTTACATGGAACATTTATTTTACTTAATATAGCTTTTCAGCTGCTTCTGATGCAACTGAAGAAGCACAATGAGACCGCATCATGTAATTAAGTCATCACCCAAGGACCTCTAGCAAAAAAAACTCAACGCCACCCAAAAAAATTTACAAATAAATCCTTGCCAACCAAGCAGACACATACATACTTAAAATGGTAGCTTATAATCATGATAACCTGCCCTCTAGCATATTAGTTTGTATCATTTCCAGTTTTCATCCCATCACCTGGGATGGCAATGAAAGTGTCCAAGAATATTGGTCCAGTATCAGCCTTAGAAGAATACCACTCTAACCCGCTATCAAGGAAGACAGTCATTTACCAGTACTGTTTGAGCCCCAGAGTTCTGTCAGGTTTTTCTCTTATAGTCTAGCCATCTGGTCCATTTTTTCCTGATTTGGAGCCATGATACTAAAGGAGACTGTATTTTAAATCTTCCTAATGTTAAGGTAAAAAATACGCACTGTTTTCTTACTGAGAGACAATCTTTTCATCACCAAAATTAATCAGGATGTTAAGGCACAATACATCCTTGACAACTTGATGTAAATGAATCACAAAAAAAATTCTGTAGTATGGCTATATAATTCAAGAAGAAATCATGCATTCCCAACAAGCAATATTATTACACAATATTTGAATTCAACCACCAAACCAACAGAAATTGGTGGAATTAGGGACCCTGAGTCAAAGTGAACACAGGCCAAGTAATGTTGTAGCTCGCCCAGAGCTGATCTTAGTACAGAGGCAAATACAAATAAACAAAGTACGGGCAACAGGTGCTTAGTTGTAATGCTATGCAGAAAAATATTTCAGCAAAATATCCTGTCTGCACAAAAATGTGGATGCAGGGTGCTAAATAAAAATAATGTATAGTTTAACAATATGAGCCTGAAAATCCTTCAGAACTTATAGCTTTACAGAAGTCTGAGGAAATAAATTTCACTCTTCAATGTCTGCCAATTATTTTTTGCCAGGTTTTGTATATTTACAAAACCCATTAACGTTTACAAACTTACACATTGCTGGACCTTGAATTGCAGGAAGCACAGAACACTACTCACCAGTGCTTTTTTTCCAACAGAAATCTACACTTTTTTCTATAGAACTCAAGAGTAATTTCATAAAAAGTTTGCATATGAATATAAAACTTAAACTATTTTTAAAAGACTGTATACAGCATTCACATATTGTATTTCTCTTTATAGCTTGTGTTTTGCACATGTAAGCATTTATTAAAGATAGTTGGAGTAAGTTAAGAAAGAAAA
This sequence comes from Coracias cyanogaster, assembly GCA_033124195.1. NCBI lineage: Eukaryota > Metazoa > Chordata > Aves > Coraciiformes > Coraciidae > Coracias > Coracias cyanogaster. The sequence goes on from JAVSBS010021337.1 coordinate 23,333, forward strand.
AAATATACTATCCATATGGACTTGTGCAAATAAAGTAGAAGCAAGACCTCATTGAGCTGATGAGGATCTACACTCTTAAGGACAACATCTGCAAATGTATCCAACACACACAGGCTGGAGCAAGAAGTGAACTTCCACGTGTTCTATATATTTCACCCACTGACAGAACCAATATGTTCCTGTTAATAACAATATCTTTTGTTTAGGTAAAACTTTTATATTTTAAATTTTTTTAATTCTTTTCACGGTTCCCCCCCCCCCCCCCCCCCCCAATATTTCTACAGGGGCATATATGGATTTATTGAAAAATATATGATAGAGAAAGCCAAGAGCTTCATGTAGGTATTCTCAGAAGGGCAATGGTTAGGCCCAGCAGTTTCAACGAGTTATTAAAATAGATTCTTCATGCAAATCAGAAACTGAGAGAACAAGCTCAGAAGCGAAATTACGCAAGAGGTGTGTCGTACAGCTGAACTGAAATAAAAGATGAAAGAGTTCATCACTGACACCGGTTGTTTTTTTACAAACATTCATCAACCTTCTTCAACAAAATATAAAACCGCTTCCAAATTTTTGCAAAGAAAGCAGCATGGTAAATTTACCCAGAATTTATTTTTATAGTTGTCACAAATAACCATGCAGACTTTCCAGATAAGGAAACATTTCTGGTAAAATTAATAATAAAAAAAACCCCATACACCAAAAACCACAAACACAAACCAACCAAACAAAAAAACCCCACCAAATACAAAACCTTTCCTCATGGCATGCAGCCAACTATGGCTACTTCCTGTTTTATATCAGGGATGCTCCTGTTTGTGCTCTCTGTTTGAGTGGACTGCAAAAAATAAAAGTGTGTCTAGGAAAAGTGAGCAGCTGTGATGTGCATTTGCTACAGCTTTTGAAGAAGGTGTTTCTAAGTAACTAGGTTTCAACATACACAGTACCAGTGTTTAGTACAAGATTAAATCAGATAAAATTAAACACAAATACAGATAGTGGATTATAAAGGTTTTTTTTCTCTTTCTGCTTAGTCCCAGGATGATGAAAGAAATCCCCTCAGTTTAAAAGATAACCATAACACAAATCTAGTGTTTACATTTCACAATTAAGTACCTACAATTAGTTACCTACATGCTTATCAGGTTACTAATAAGTTTAGCTACAGCAAGCTGTTAGACCATTCATGTATGATTATTAATTCTTGATCCTTTGATAACTACCATATCCTTTCTACGATGTCATTTACACAATTCATTGCAATGTGGATCCTGAATTATAAAGGATAAACATTAAGTTTCTGGCAACACGCTTTATAAATAGGTATTTCAATATATTTACTATTCTTCACACTCAGGAATGCCCTGCAAGTTACACATTCGCACATGTACTGCTTCCAGTAGCTGAGCGTCCTGAAGCATTCTCTGCTCATATCTGCCATAAGCACACAAGTTGTCCCCTGGTGTCACTTGTGCCGTACTTCTATTATACTAGCTACATAAATGTACAACAAATTTTGAAAGCCTTGCCTTGAAACCACAATACATAATGGTTTATCACCCTTGGAGTATATCTAATACAAACATCATTGAGGTGTTAAGGATATATGAGGCAGAGGTTTTACTGAACACAAGCACAAAGTTTAGGCCCAGTCTTTCTGGTTGTACGTCTCAGCAGTCTGCTCTGGTGTATGTGAATTCAAACGAGGCAGTACATTTTCCTCTTTGAATACTTCACCAATTGATTCCCCCTGGCTGAATTCCCAGAGTCTGGCTATCACAGTCCCCTAATGAAGACTTCATTGCATTCTTTTGAACTGATTCCTGCCAATATCAAAGTAGCACAGCAGAAACAAAAATACTAATGTGATGTTAGAAGTCACTGTTGTTAACTTAAAAAAGAAGCCTTGGTATGCAGGTTAGAAAAACATGTAGTTCAAGAAAGAGATTGATAAATTTATGGAAACAAACAAAACTGCCATTAGAGAATATAACTCTTAAATCCTACTCAAATAGCAAAATGTGATTTAAAATAATGAGTGCTATATTGTATTTAAAACCATTTGTTCCACATAAGAGTAGGGCCAAGAAATGGTGACATGAGGAAAAGTGCTTTAAGAAGGTAATTATGAGTCAGGATGTTATTTCACAAAACGAAGTTAAGAAGGTTGAGTAAATGCTCTATCTTTGATCACTTATACTTTCTAATTATCTGGACCATCTGATTAAAGCTGCCACACATTCAATAACACAGAAAGCTTGCCCATGTTTTTTCAGTGCTTTCCTGCATTGTTTATAGTATTTCATTACATTGAAAATAAGGTTTCTTAAAATTAAAGGCCTTCTTGTGGGGGCCTAAAAAAGAACTAGAGTTTGTCACAAAACATAATGCAAGATTTTATTTTCCATTGAAATTGCCAATTTCAAAATTTCCAATCGAGTTTATATTTTAACAGGGCTGAAAAATGTAGGATGTTTGGATATGATTATGTGTTTATAATGCTACTATCTCAATCCCCTGTGCCTTAAGACTTTGCAGGGTTTTTTTAAACCCATCTCAGGAGTTTTAGCCTGAAATACTTGCTTATTAAAATCTGAAGTTGTTCTGGTTATTCTAATACAACCAAACGACATTTAATTTAGGAGAAAGTACTTTGAACGTGCAATCTAGGAAAGAAAGAAATTGAACAGACTTCCTCTATGAAGCGTTTGAGATGCAGTTAAATTGTTTTCAGTTGTTCAGAGGGTAGTGCAAATTTTAATCCTACAGGCTGAACCAAACTAGCTATGCAAGGTAGTATAGTCAGTTAATCTTGTGGTGTTCAGTTTGTTGGGTCTGCACGGTGAAATTGCTCCTGAGGCTTTCATGTGGAAAATGAGAATGTTCTTTAATGGCTGATAGGGGAATAAAAAGGAGTAAATACAAAGAAACTCCTACAAGCTCTTAATATTAACCGCACTAAATAAGTGTAACCAACTGCATTAGGTTATTGATTTATCAAGGCTTGACCAAATAGTATTCTCTCTTGTCCTTTTGGAGAAAAAGGATGGAAAAAAAAACCATTAGACAAGTCATCTGCTAACAGGTTACCAAAAAATTATACCATTTTTGCCTCCAATTGTTTCTGTAAACTATAATTAATAATGACCTCAAATGGACTAAAGCTCATTGGCTTTATCCAACAAAGTTTAATATATCTTAAATAAGATGTACTTTCCTGAAGGCTGTACTATTTTCAATTAGGTCAAGATAAGTACAGTAAACAAGCACAGGAGGAGATGTTACAGGAAATCTACTTTGTTGCTATAATCAGAAGAACACATCTGACAACTTTGTTATTGTCACTTATTACAAAGACAGAAGAACAGAGCTAACCAGGTCATTTTATTTACAATTAAATCATTTGTATTTGCACATACGGAAATGTCAGTGTCCTTAGGACGGAAACAACTTGGAGATTTACTACAGACACAATTCAGGTATTTTTCTCTCTTAAAAATTACACCTACAGTGGCTTTGTTCACAGGGAGACCTAACAAGAAGCTGCAGCCATGTGTTGGTCCCACTTGAGCTGCAAAATCAATTCTAGTTGGTGATTAAACTTGTGAACCATTTTAGAGGTAGAACAGTATATGTGTATGGAAGTTTTAGGGCTTTTAAGTGCAAGTCTCAACAGTGACTTTCAGCAAATTTGAATTCTGATTACCTTTCCCGTACCCAATTAACAGAAAAGCAGATTAAGTGCACATACTGTAAAACCACTAAATGGATCTTGTTTCCCTAACTTGATACAAGTGGTTAGCCTTCTGAATACTACCTGCCAGGTACAGTGTAGTAACCATTTGCTCCATTAGAAAAAATATATATAAAAAAAAAAAAGGAGGAGACAGATGAGAAAAATCTACTGAACATGCTCCTCTGTCTACACTATGACACATGTATCCAAATCATACCCATAGGCAAAAATTACTAATTACGCAAGTTACAGTATGCGCACAGAATTTTAAACTATTTCCCATATGCACTCTAGTTCTTAACATAAACAAGGTTAGTCAGGCATTTTTTTCTGCTACTTTTACAGCAATTACAGAGCAGCAGCTCCTAACATCTTCAGTTCAGTGTAACTGCTTTTGTATAAAGAGGAAAAAAAAAATACACTATTTAAAGCAGAAACCTTTTAGCAGACCAAAACTTAATTTCAATTTTCTTAACACAGCCCAAACATTAAGTTGTATAGCAAGCCAATTCAAAGCTTTGGTTTTTCAAGGAATAATTCCGTTAAATTCTTGTCTATGTGTTTTGGTTAATAACATATATTCTATTTGTGTGTGTGTTTTGAAGGTAGGGAAAGATTTTACAGTTGCAAGAACAAAGTTCAGCAAGCTTAACCATACAACATTTAAAAATCAGTCTCTGCAAATTGACATTACACTCTATCCTCAATCCATGCTGAATTCTGAGTTAGGAAAGCATAACACTGTTGCACTACACACTATTGAGATCATTTAGAACAACTTTTTATTGCCTCACAAATTACAGATAACAAGAGCACAGAATTTAAATTATGTCAATGCCTACAACTACGAAACCAATGTACATCTTCTCCACAGGTTCATATATTCACTCAACACCAGACACAAGAATCATCTTATTGAGGAAAGACCAACTTAAATGCAGTTCTTAAACACAGATTTAGATGATCAATGAAGACAACAGAGCAATGTTATTTGTCCGCAACTGAACAAATGAGTGAAATTAGGCTTAAAAGGACACCCAAAACCTGAAAGGCCTCATATGAATCCAAGGTTGTTCAAAGTAAAGCATTATGTTTTCTGAATTAAATACAGACTAAGTCATGTAAACTACACTGATGAACAGTAAAGTATTTCAGCAATATCATTTGCTTGCTTCACAAAGGTTGTGAAAGGTATACAAATTTTTAAAGTAATATTTACTTAATACTATTCAGATAATTTTACTAGTAAAAAGGTGAGGAAGTGTTGCATGTTACCTAAACATTTCTACATTTCAGTATTTTAATATGTAAACAGCATATCCCCGTAGTGTCGATTTTTATTCTAAGTCTCCTAATTGTTACTAAGCAAGGCAGATATTATCCTTCTTTCCCCAAAACAACTGTCAGTGATTAACCTCCTTCCTGTCTGACCGCACAATTGCGGTTTCAGTTCAGGTCAGTTGACCGACTATCTGTCCTCAATAGATAAAAAGCTGAAGTGTCATTTGGTGGCCAAGATTTTAGACCTTGCAAGCTGTATTAAGCACACACCTAGATTGTAAATGGATTTGGCCTTTGTGAGAATTCACCTCTCACAGTCCCTTTTGCAAAAGCAGAGTGATTTTGTTTCAAAGGCAAAGAGGGTATGACACAGTCTACTATTAGGTAAAAACAGTCATGCACACAAGAAAGTACAGCTTCCCTAAGGCTTCCAACTGCTCCAACTGTCTGGCAAACTACCTTTTCACTACCTTGGTCCAGCTGGTCCAAGGAATCGCAGTTATTTACTATAATGCATACTCTGACTTTCTTCTAACACCATGTAATGAACCCAATTACTGCAAAGTTAGATGGGGTTTTAACACAGTTGTTCAAAGTATTTTCATGTATTACTGCAGTTTTAATTACCAAGAAACTCACTACTACTTAAAATACAGATTTGAGAACTTGCTTTAGCAACCACTGTGAGATTTGAATTCCAGTTCTGATGGCAGAAGTTACTGCTTACTAATCCCTTTTGTCTCTGACTGAAAAGCAATAAGAGAGAGGAAAAAAAATGCATTTTTGAACAGCTGAATGAAAAAGGCTTTGCTAGAAGAAGCAGGGATACACAGGTGGTATCCCCTTCTGGAAAACTTTAATAAGTTTTAGACTAGATCCTCTAATATTTTAGACTGTTAAAGAAGAAGGAAGGAAAAGTATTCCAGCAGAGTCCCAGTAATAAAAAACTGTTACCTTAGGCTGGCAAAAAGAACTAACATTTTGCTGTTTATCTGAAGGTTTATGACTGATGAACGGTAGGTAACTGAAACAGAACAGACTCCTGAGAGCAGCATGAAGCTCCTACCTCATATCTGTCTGCTGTAGAAGAACCTGGAGAGCATAAGACCTCTCATAGTACCTCTGGTCTACTTTCTCTTTTTTTTTCTTTTCTTTTTCTCCATTATGGTTGACATTTTCAAGTATATGATCTGTTTCAGAATAATAGCCCATCATTATGACCTGCTGAAGTAGGACTCCACTCAGAGACAGAATACACATTTTTAATTCTAAGTGAAAATAAAAAGTCTAAGTTCATTTTAAACTGTCCGCTTCAAAGACACTTTTAAGCAATAAAGATGAGAGACAAGTTTAATAGAATATTTAGGGCAAAAATATCTTTGGATAAATTAATTTATTATAGGATTAAATTAGACCCTTAGAGTGACAATAAACCCAGTCCAGTGGAGTATTACATTCACTTGGGGGGAATAGAACTGTAATAAATAAAAAAAAACAAACTAATTTGTATCTAAAATATCTTAAAAAAAAAAAAATTATGTGATGCTGTAGGTAATAAGGGACAAGATACCAGTTCGAAGAAAACCTTTTGTTCTTTACTATTTTTCTCTAATCATATGAAATGTGTTCTACTTTAGAATCAGAATAAGTCTTAAACAACATAAGCCTTCAATACTCTTCAAAGTACATGCTTAATTTATCTTCCCCGGTAAGAAGTTTAAACTTCACTTTGAAACATCTACCAAGAGCAGTATTACTTGTATGATGCTAGAATAAGAATAAAGTGTCTGAACAGGGCCTTATTTCAGGTGTCTTCATAACTCTACTTGCTTATCAGAGTTTGAAGTGCCAAAACCTTTTTTAACACCAAACCAAACATTATAGATGACTAATAACTATACTAGCTAATGTCAAAACATGATGATGCAAGTTACCAAAAAATACATGACTGACTCATAGGAAAGAAAAAACATAAGACACTTTCAATTGGCTCTAAACAACAACAACAAGTTCCCCAATTTAACAAGCACATTCTTGTTCTAATTGCTAAGATAAACTATGACTCACAATCAGCTTATTTGCTGTGGGACATTTTTACATCTGTAGTAGTCAAAGTAGCACCAAATCAGGAGTTTTCTCAGTAAAATACATGCATGAAAAAGAAAAATGGCTCTGTGTTCACATTTAGCATCTTACATTCTGCAGAAATATGAAGGCCATTTTGTTAGCAATAAAAGTATGACATAACTACTAAACCAGGAAAGTATTATGCTTGCCCTTTACAAAGAAAAACACATATTTTAAGATTTCCATATTTAAGACTGAGAGGACAAAGACAGACCAAACAGACAAAGGAGTAAGAGCCTGCCTTAAGCAATAGCAGGCTGCACCTGAATTGATCACAAAATGGCTACAGCTTCCTACAGAAAGCAAACTCAGAGCAGGTTAAAAAGACAGCTTTGGAAAACAGTCACATTGCAGGCACACAGATATGCAGTAGGAAAGTAAACAGCATCAGAAGCATTGACCAATTTGCTGACTTGTATCCAAATAATACAAACAGCAATTAATTTCACACATACTGTTGAATTTATCCCTTTTCAGTTACGGAAGAATCAAAAGAGACACTTACTAAACTGACTCTAGTTAGAGATTCCATTGCTAGACTCAACGAAGGTGCCAAGGACAAAACAAAAACTTGTAACAACTTCACCTGAGCCTTGACAAACCATCCAGGAAAAATAAATAAATATATATATACACATATATATATATATATATATAATGTACTGCAGTTACATTAACTGTACCTGTTTGTGCTTACAGCAGAGAGCCTGAGGGCACCTTTAGCTGAGAAAGTGACATATCTAGGTTCCTTTCAAAAAGGAACTGCATTTAAGTTCTAATTATCCAATTTCTATCCTTGTTTGTAACAATTAAGACAGGAAAATCGTAACAAAAGCCAAACATCGTGAGAAAGCTAACAGTGAACAGCTGTAACACTTAAGAAACAAGAGTTACTGGACACAAGTCTCTCAGCCCATACCAGTTCCTTGATTTCTGTTGCTGCTATTGGTCTCCCTTATCAGAGGAAATCTACTACCACATGTGCCTGCTTAGTCCCTTCCCTCTTTACCCACCTGTTCATTATATATTTCCATTCTCTGCCAAGTTTTGGATGAAGATATTTGTGGTGCTACTTGCAATACTGTGCAGCTCTTGCATCTCTACAGCTTGCTTCTCAGCAGCTCCACTGTCCTTGCAGCTATTCCTTTGCCTTCCCAGTGACAGTGTGAAATGAAAAACCAGCCCTCCCATGTCCACCTGGTTTGAAGCATCTCTTTACATTTTTTGCAACTTAGACCAGCAGCTTCTATCTGAAACAGGCCTGCCTTCAAAATCAGGAAAGTGTTGTAAGGCTTTACTTCACAGCATACATTTACCAGAAATATAATTTGCTCTGATGATATTGTTACCAATAGAAGTACTTACTACCATTGTGCTTCTTTTTTAAAATCTTAAATTAAGCCAGAGACAGAAATGTCTGATTAGAGTAAGGGTCAAAGATGATAATTTATGCTAGAATAGATGGTATTAAAGCATGGAATTCTAATTGTAAAAAGTTGATTTATCACAAAGCTTGACAGCAAATAAAGTGCATTTGTCACAATTAACCAGTCCTAACTGACCTATACTGAGAGATTAAGAGGGCATCCCTGACCTAAGTAATTTGTTAATTTTACTTTTTGCTTCAAATTTGGATGGTGAAGGGTGGTTAATTAAGTAGCCAGATATTACTTTGAGTTTAATGTATCTACACTATAGCTGGCCTATTAGCAAGGGCTACCACTGCTTCATGTGTCTGCTCCAATTTCTAAGCAGATGCACAAGAATATATTTTTAATTTTCCTGTTGTCATATATAACACTGAGATGTGACTATAAAATGTACATTGTGCAAAGAGTGATTTGGAATTGAGAGGAACCATGCATTCAACATCATGCAAAGCCCACACAAACACAGGGCACTCAACGTCAATCAGATAGAGGCTTAAAAAAAGCATGAGAAGAAAATGGACTGCTGTAGATAAAATACAGTTCTTGTAAGATAGAATAGTCATTCCAGAGGACTCATAAATGCCAACAGTCTTTACGAAAGGTGAGAGTCTGTGTTGTTTTTTTCCAAACCTGATTACCAATTTTCCTTTTCATATGGGAAAGCAAAGTGATGGTTACCTCAAATGCCACAGCTTTTTTCTCAATGTTTCCTGAATTCAGAGATTTTTGCTAAAAATACCAATGATCTAGTCATTCTTTACATGTCATATATACACTAAGTGTATCATTAAGATAATTTAGGAAGATGTACATATCTGGTACATCATGTAGTCTATGACAGCAAAAGTAACAGGACTCCATCCTGTGGACGTCATTCTGCAATCTTCAAGAATTTCACTTGTTTCTTAAGAAATTGTGTATTCATAATGGAGATTCCTACATTCATTTGCCATAAGCTTTCAACCTCAGAACCAGTTTGTGTATCATGTGAAGATTAAAAAGAAAAGTAAATATTTCACTTAAGTCCGCAGTCCTCACAACTCCTACATTCTGGAAAGAGACTTTAGACTGTTCCCTACTTCTTGCTGTTACGACATCCTAATGCCTAATTAAATATGTATCAGTGATATAAAAGTTTCTAAATTGAGAGTTGGACTTCCCCATTATGAAAAACAGGCTTTTCAGAGCAATGGAATTCTGCATATAATTGGGAGGCATTACTGATTTTTTAAATTTCACACTGAAAAATATTGCTTCTTCATTATCCACTTGCCTCACCACTGAATTCCAACATTCAACTTTAAAAACAGATTATTCCTGTTATAAAGCCAATTCAAAACTTGAGTTGGTCTGAACAGATTACAGAGAAGCAGTCAGCACAGACAGGGGCTCAGTTGTCTTTTAGTAACTTTATCTTCCCTGAGATCTTCACCTCACACTGGCAATGTTTATTTTTGGCTCTAAGCCTCCCAGAAAGCTGAAATAGACTAAAAGGTAATAGAATTTCCTAAAATGTAATATCCATGTATGCCACTGCTTCCATGCCTAAGTTTTCAAAAAGAATTCAAACCTGTAAGCTGCATACAAATTCAGCCTATATATAAAATCAGTACCAACACTTTTTGAGGCTGAAGTGAGGCTTATTTGAAAATTTAACTCTGTTATAAAGAATAGGCCATTACCTTTACAAATTGATATTATTTCTTTATTTTGTATCATACAGTATAAATTCCTTTGATAGATGTGCCTAGGCCAGTTTTCAAAATTTTATCTGCATCCTTACACAAAAGATTTTTTCCCTTTAGGGAGATGAAGAAATGCAAAAAACCCCAAATTATTCCTGTTTTCAGTCATAAAAACCTGTGCTTTTTTCACAGGTATTTCTTCATTTTAAGCAGAGCTTAACCTTTGCTTTTGATACATGTGCAATTAAACATTTCAAACTGCTTCAGAACCTTCATCTTACTCCCTTCAAAGTTAACGTACCATCACTGCTGTTTTAAACTGCAAAGTGCGTTTGAGACAAGAACTATCATTAATTTAAGATGCAATTCAGAGTCCATTCACTAGATGCTGTGTCCTTCAGTTTTGCTGTATTTAATATTTTAGCACAAGGATACATAACTTTGCATTAATCTTTATTAAACATAGCTTGCATTTTTACAACATTATTCCTGGATTGCTTGGCACAGCAAATGGATCTGCAATATCAACATTTTTAAGAAAGCTTACTGTCCCATCCTGATTTCTCCCTACTTTTATAGGATTAAAATAAAAAAGTAGATACTAAAGAAGCAAGGGTATCAGAGCATTTTTCCAGTACTGTGCATAGTAAACAAGACGAGACTCGATTAAACTTCTCGGATCTGCTACTAGTAATAATGGGAGTTGTAAGCCTAACTCAAAGCTTAAGAAACTGAAATTACAACTGACCTCCTTTTGATTATACCCTTCCAACGTGGTTATTTTCCAGTTCTCCTAAAATAACCTTTATTATAGTGTTTCATGATACCCCAAATGATACTAAACTTATTAGCAAAGTTTATAGCACTGCAAAGTACTTATTCAGAACTCTGTGTACAGATACAATAAATTAATTGGGCAGTTTACTAAATGAAAAGCTTTTATATAACTATTTAGGCTCTGGAGACATATAACCTTTGGGATACCATATGGTACACTCTCGCTCTCTCTGCCTTTAATGTAATAGACTAGAGTGTGGTAAGTGTGTGGGAACACCACAAAATACTATAGAGAAACTCAAAACCACTACTCTGGATTGTCAATGCAATTGATTCTGCATAATAGCAAGCCAAGGAAGTCCATTTTTTTCAACATATTCTGGATTGTACTTTATCCTTTATTTCTCTTAGATTGAATGAAGAGTAACAACTGATGCATTTGAAATAACATGAAAGCCATGAATTTTAAACCCATAAAATTAAATCTTTTTCAAGTTGACTTACAATGTACACAGATTCCTGACTGGTGGACTCAAAAAGACATGCAACCCTAGGCTATGGATACAATCCTGCAGCCTATATGCTACATCACTGCATCTAATTTAAACAAGTATAGGGACAGAGTCATGACTTAAGCATTTACTGGTGACCTCAATTCTGAGTTTCTTGGTCGAATTCAACTAATCATATTCTTCATGCATTTATTTATTTAGGAAGTATAGAAGTGTGTCTACATTATTACTACAAAAGTCATTGCATGTGGATAAAAGAAACGAATAAGACATTTTGATTTCAGTTAGAATCATGAAGGTCAATGTACAGTCAGGTTCATGGAGCTAGAGATTATAACTTCCCAATTTTTCACCTTATTGTTATTATAACTTTTCTTTTTAATTATTTACCAAACAAACTTCAAGACACATTAGAATTCATCCACTACAATGATGTCTGCACATGGCATGCTTAATACTGTTATTCCTCCAAATTCTTCTTATGTCAGGTCTCCAAGCCTCCTACTTATGTCAAAGGGAATTTTCTTTTTAAGACATACTACAGAACAACTATTTTCCACAGTCATCAAGGTTTCCATCCAGTGCTGATATACTGGTGGTTATTTTTTTTAGTGGTTTAAAGAATTAAAAAATATGCTACAGGCAAGAACCAAAGTCATACACAAGACCCTGGAAACCGGATGAAGTCATTAATTTGCAGCTGTCTAAGCTATTCATCTGGAAGCTCAGTTGAGCTGCACTTGCTATTTTTTTCTTATTTATATGGGAATGGCCATGGAGTGCAACAAAGAGTCCTTGATACCGGAAAGAAGGTCACAAAATTTGATTATCTTTTGGTTTAAACATATGGAATTTCTATTGAAAGAGTCAGAAGTAACTCTTGCTCTGTAGACAACCACTGTAATGTATGTATGTGCATGTGTTATTATGTTAATATTGTGTTAAGATAATATTTGTCAATTAGAATCACAAAAGATAGCCAAAATAGAAAATAAGTATCAATATTTTTAACTTGGCCCAGTTTTAGACAGTATCTGCTTCTGGGGATACAGCTAAATGCATGGACATGAGTATAAAAAACACATTGTTCTTACAAATTGTTACACCTTCTAGAAAGATTATTGTCCATCCAGTAGCTCAAAACTTAATTTTGGGAGTATGTTCATAGTTAAGAGTAAGGAAGAATTATTTTTTATTAGGCTGGTGCTAAGTACATTGCAAAAAGCTTTTATAGAGTTTTACCACACAAACCAATGTATTACCATGTGAAGTGTAAGTTCCTAATCATTTTTTATTGCTCTAGCCATGAAATCTCTTGCAGTATAATGATTTAAAATGAAGCAAACTTCAGATGGACAGGATATGAATGAATTTTAGAAACTCCTCAAACTCACTTCATTTAGTTTTAAAAACCATAATAATGACAGCATAATGACCACACTAAAACATGGGAGTTTTGGTGAAAAAAAGTTTTCAAAATGTCATACACAGCTAGTCTGATCTTGTTACCTTTGCAGATAGGAGTCAGAAAGGCAATATGAGAAAGTTACACTGAGTTACAGCAGAAAGAGGCTGCAGTTACAGAGAAAGGTTTGTTCCCTATCTTAATCTGCTCATACATTTTAAGCAAAATCACTGACAAATGTCTATTTACTTCTATACAAGCGCATGCATTGTTATGATCTCTTTATTGCCATAATGATTATTCTGGTAATTAATATTCATTTATTAACATAAACTACATACTTCCTGTGGAGAAACACATACAGATTTCTGTGACATAAACACATATCCAAGTTCAATATTGTTACCTCACTACAACATCAAAAATCCATTACAAAAGTCATTCTTTAATTGCCAACAAAATCTTGTATGTAACAGGTATGGAATGCACAATCATAGAATCATAGAATAGTTTGTGTTGGAAGGGAACTTTAAAGGTCATCTGGTCCAACCCCCTTGCAGTGAGCAGGGACATCTTCAACTAGATCAGGTTGCTCGGAGCCCTGTCCAATCTGCCCTTGAATGTTTCCAGCAATGGGGCATCTACCTCCTCTCTGAGCAATCAGTGCCAGTGTTTCACCACCCTCATTGTAAAAAATTCCTTTCTTATATCTAGTCTAATTATTATGGTGTGTTACAGAAAATCTTCAAAACATTAACTGGAAAGATTTGCAAAATACATTGTTTGACATTGTTGTTTGAATTTTCCTGTCTATAGAATGCTGACTATTCAAGTAGCTCTTTTAGTCCTTTTTAAAAATATTTTTTATCCATAAGTACGTTAGGATAGAAAAGCATATGTCTTAATAGTGCCACCTGTTAGAAGACTGTTCCTGGACACATTAGGAAGCTGGGAATTGTCCCTTTCTGGTGGTTGAAACTTCAGTTTTTAACCTTGTGGACTCAATGTGTTACCCACATTTACAGACATGACATTTTTACATCTAAGCAAGCTGTCACTGGGCTGATTATTCTCTCCCCAACACTGGGTGGCTGTAACATGAGATGAAATTCTACCTCCAGTGAAAGAGGGAAGGAGCACTCTAAAATAAGTTTAATTTTTTTATTGTAATGGCAGCTGTGTGAATCTGTTCCAATGTTTGAACTGTCAGAGGAAGCCCTGGGAGAGAAGGATTAATGGGCAGGAGGCAGGTGAAGCAGTCAAAGGTGCGCAAAAAATTAGCGTATCACATGGTTGCACAATTCATAACATAGCTCTCTATTTCATCACATTTATCACCACCACATATGTGCTTCTAGGTATGTAATGCCCATGGCCATATGCATGGTGGCCCAATGCTGTAATCAACAAAATCAGTGATAAATTGCATAGAAGAGACTTCATGTTTCTCATAAAAAAGTGTTTAAAAAGGTTTCAAGGCATTCAGAATAAACAGCAGTACACAACTTGTTCACTTTGGCTTTATCAAACAGTAAGGCTCAGAGAAGAAACCTAAATAACCATTATGGCAGAAGCAGGAATTTTATAACAAATTAAAGTCACCCATTTATACTATGCTGGACTTAAAGAAAGGCAATGGCAATTGCCTACCCTACTGATTAATTTTCCACTGTTTTTCCCATCTCTGTACAGACTGTTATTTCCGGGATGCAACAAAGTACTGATTGGAGTTACTGGCCTAACCTGTAGGTTTTTATATCTACTCACACAATAAAGTTTTCTCTGCATTAGTGTGGTAATATGTTATGCAACTGCTGAGAAATCAGTTTGTAGTTTTGAAGATATTTTTATTGGTGTTAAAGTAAAAAGAGTGTGTGCAATTAGTTAAAATGTTGAATGTGGAAGACAGTATTTCTCTAGAGAAAGAAGATCAAAGGGCTGTAACATAAGCAAGACTTTTGATTGAACCTTAGAAGTGTTTGATATTTTAAATAAACAAATATTGACTCCTTGGTTGGGTGACGATACAGTCCTTCATGATGCAAGCCTGGAGAGCTCTTTGCTCATGTTAGCTATGTAAAACCTGCCACTTCCAGTCCCTGCCTGATATTCTGTATGACTTCCATCATCTTCAGGGGGAATCTTAAGATTGAAATTGATTAAATTCCTGTCTGTTTGCTATCTTTTTTTTCTTTACATAAATCTAGAAACCTATGTAAACTGACTGGAGTGGAACTACAGCCAGATTGGGACACCAAGAAGAGAAAGGATTTAAGCTGGCAGTGCCTGTCATCACTGCAGACTGACAATAGGGGAAGTTGTTGGACAGAAGATTGTTTTTCACTGCTGTATAAAAATGGAATACAGCTGATATAAGCCTCCCAAAGTGTATCTGAGGTTATTTTATTGCTCTTATTATATTCGTTTCCCCAAAGAAAAATGTTGATATAACTCATTTAGGAGTTCTCATTTATTCAGAAATTCTCTTTCAGCGCATTCAGCAAGTGCCATTGCAAGAATGGTGGAAGTTGTAATATATTGTAATATTGGCGGAACTTTCCCCTCCAAATATAAGGAGGGAACAGAAATTACAGTAGAAAAGACAAAGTATCATGGCATGATAAATGTTGTCCTGTCTAACATCCTCTGCTGTGCAGGAATGTATTTATATTTTCAATAAATACAATTGCAGAACAGTTTTCCTTCTATGAAGCTGTCCCTCGACTCTCCCTTATAATGCAGGAGACACTGAGAGATGTCAGAGGGCCAGATTTCTTCAGTGAGCATGATTATAAAATATTTCTTTATCTGCTCATTAGCTTCCTAAAATTTATTTTTTTTTCCGAACTGTTACTGTCTCGGGTTTTTTCTTATGTTCTGGGCAATTAGTGAGAGAATTCTAATAGTGACATTGTCTCTTTCTTTCCTTCAGTCTGTATTATACTAAAAGCAGGTTCCTTTTACCCTCTGACTAGTGTGGCTGAAAGAATACAGTCTTTCATGCAGCACCTTCTTGTCTTTTTTCTGTTTCAAAGCTGCAGTAAAGTAGAAGCTTAGCAGGACTACTGACTCCAAGGCTATTCCTGTTAACTGTCTAGGGGGTTTTGTTTGCTTGTTTTGAGCTCAAAGGGGCACTAGAGAAGAAAGTGGAAGGCAGAGGCTTTAAATCCTACTAAAGGAATATAGTACAGCTATATTGCTGCTTTACCTGATGTCATCTTGGAATGCCACAAGGGAAGAGGAAGTCCTTTTCCTGTGCCCCTTCCTGCTTATATTTCATACAAACCGAAACCATTAAGTCTTGCATGAGCATCTTTTATTCACAATAATCAAAACCATAAGATTTATCTCATGCTTGGGTGTAAGCAAAGAAGTCTATCCAAAACAAACAGTACAAAAGGGCAAAAACTTTCCATGCAAAGCAGCTTTGGGATCTGCAAGCTCTTCCATAATATGCTATTGCTAAATAGTGACTTATGTGTCTGTTAGGTAAATATCATACTATCATTCTGATTACATACTATTAAAATAGAAAACAACAGTTACAAGAATAACATTTATGTTTATTTTGGGGAAATACTGTTCCAGTCTTTGTGGTACTGCAAGACTTATTTGCTTTCATTTTATCAGAAGACCAATAACAATGGGAAAAGTATGATGACGAAATTTCTGTAATCTAAGTTTGCTCAGTTAATATGAAGCCTTCAAAGCTAAGGGATAACTCAAGTTTACTCTGCTTATCTATCAGAATATGCGATTTTACATGATATAAAAAGAAATTATACAATATCAACTCACAAGCAGTTTCCTTACAATCAAGGGGGGAAAAAAGGGCTTTTAAAACTCCTGTAAATAGAAACATTATTTCCTACTGACATATGAAGGAAGTTGCCTTTTCTCAGCAGGAGATACAGTTTAGAAGAAGAAACAGCTCCAGGTTCATTTTTTAAGAAAGCCATTTAAGTTTCTTTTTATCCTAGCTTTCCTATACTTTGCTGTAATGTCAATGGCATCACATGGTGATGCTTCCTTATGGGAAGACAACTGACATACTCAATGGCTACAGATTTTGATGCCAGGCTAGTGCTGCGTATGGAATAATTGCATCTTTTTCTTTTGATGCTTTATTCTCAAACAGGATGTCACAAAGGCAGTAGCTTTGTCTGCAAGAATCTTCAAAGCAAGAGGGTGAATTTTTGATGCTTTGCATTTGAGGAGTAACAGCTAAACCAAACAACCCTTTGTGGTAGTTTTACACAGCAATTCATCATGGGATTGTAAATCTCATGTCACTATAACACTCACTGGACCACCAGGAGGAAGGAGCAAATCCACATCCAGTAGGTTTTAAAGCTTGTGCTTCTACTGAGGAAGAGAAACTCAAATTCTCACACCCAACTGTGTTGTCTAAGACTGTCCTACGATCTGTGAGTTCTTTCAGTAACTGCTAACATGAATAATTTTAAAGCTTAACTCTTAAAATTACAAAGCAAATATGCTCCAAGATTTTAATTCAAATAGGTGAGCAGCTTCAAGGCCATTCATCTTTTCAAGCAAACACAGATTATGATTATGTTTAACATATACATTACATTAAAAATGCCAATTCATGGTCTAAAAGAGAAATGTACATATATATTTTTATTACATACTTACTGAAAAGACAATAAGGCCAAACATAACCAAACATCTTCTATAAGCAATCTGATAACTGATGAGGCACATAAATATTTAACGCTGAAATGACCAATAACTATTGTGATGAAGATGAAAGCTTGCATTATATCCTGTACACCTTTATTTTTTTGCTGTTTCATTATGCTTATATTTTGTATTCTTACATTGTGTTTCCTATTGCTATATTGGTCAGAAGATAAACAGTTCTTAAAATTCTGTCATTAACCTTTATTGCCTCAAGCATGTTAGCAGGTATATTGAAAGTTAAAAACCTCTTGTCCCTATCCTATGTATTTTATCTTTCTTCTAAATTTAGGGTGAAAATATAAAGTAAAAGAAATTTAACTACATCTATTAATATCTTAGCATTATAGATATCAGGAGTACACTAAGATGCCTAGGGAAATGACAATGGAATTGTAATAACTATTCTGCTTCTGTTATTTTTTAACTTGACATTGATTCCTCATATCACACTATATCGTATGTGTAATAGTTTAACTTTGGCTGTGGACATTATTACTCTCTTAATATTGAAAAGAAAAAAAAAACAAACAAAACCAGCAACCAACCCATAACACAAAAGTACACTGACTACACACTATATTATGTAGCCTGTTCCAGAAATCCATCAAAACCAAATGCACAATAATTAATACAATAAATCTTTGGGTTCCTGGGATAAACAATTCAAGAGTTAAAATTGTCACAGTAGACAAGATCAAAGAGTCACTACCACCACACTACTTCAATTCTTTTAGTCAATTCCTCTTTCTTCAAACTTCAGGGAAGGGACCTGCTCATTCATGCATTAAAGAAAACCAAACCAAACCTGCTCCCTAAACCTTCAGTTTTGGAGGCATTTCTTCTTATACATGGTCACATTTGACCAATATTAAAAATGAGCAAAATGCACAGGCAATAGAAGATGCATGTCCAGAAGAAAATGAAAACTTACTAATTAGGATATTGAAAAACAAAGTGCATGCCTTTTTTCACCACAGCAGTGTTTTTAAGATCAGCGGCAAAATACAACTCTTAGGCTTGAGAAAACTTGAGTCATTCTGGGAAATTTAGTTCAAGTTTCTTAATATAAAGGAAGGCAGGTTCTTATCCCAATCCTTTTGAACCAAATAGGCTAGCTAGAGAGCTTCACTCGTAATAGATGGAATCCTTTTCCTCACAGATTCAGAAATTCTGGTAAGCTTGAACTCTAGTACTGTGACCACCCATGCTAGATGTAACAGGGAGACCAGCTGTGTAAATACTTATCTAACAGGACATGAAACAATTTAATCTCCCTGAAAAATTCAATATAAAGTCAATATCCCCAAAATCTTTGGACTTGGGGATGACAGAACCATTCAGATTAGCAACTTTTTAAAGTTAAGCATTCAGGAAAGGTTTAATTTTTAGAAACACAGAACACAATAAAGATGTGCATATTTTTTTCATTTAAGATAGATCTAGATGACAATTAAGAAATTAGTGTTACATATATATGCAAAATAACCTGAATATTAATGGTACGTGTAACTGCTGAATCTGGCCTCTTCTTTACAAAGAATTCAAAGAGATTTTCCTGAACTTACATTATAAAATTATGTTTGGAAAATGGTATGTTCCCTGAGAGAAGATATGCAATTTCAATAAAAAACAGGTTTAAGATAGCCACTCACCATACTATAAATATTTTTACCCACAGCACTTGATACCAGGAAATTAGAAAATTTATCCATTTGGCAACATGGCTGAAATTTTGGCTTCAACTTGCTTTTCTGTGCCCCTGTTCTTCATGTATCAAATGGAGATAACCCATTCTTTTGCCTGTCTTAGCTGTCTTACCTGTCTGTTAATGACTCTTTCAGAACAGTGTCTGTGTCACATACACCTACAACACCTGCAAATGAGCTTCTACTCTTTGAATAATCTGTAGTTGCCCTGTATAATAAAATAAGCAATAATAATGAGATCCCATCCTGGTCAACATATAATCTCAGAGAACTAAAACTTTCAGGACACTGCACACTATGAAGTACAAGAAATGTACTACAAACTATTACTTCAAAAAAAGTCTTACATTTGTAATAAAGAAAAGCAATTTTTCTTGACTTTCCTTTTCAAACTAACAATTATTTTTAGCCTAATGCTGGAAGCCCTAAGATTCCCATTTCCTTCAGTGAATTTTAAAATAGGCTTATTATTTGACTGAATAAAGTCAAAGCAATTGTTCACATCAGAAGAATTACTTGCACAGGTTTTAAATCACTGCGCCAAGACCTTAATTTACCCTGTCATTTCACAACAATGTTCATATAACCTGAACAAAGAACAACAAAATGGGCACAAAAATCTTACAGGTCTTCTGCTACTTCCCCATAATTACTATATGACTTATATTTGTCTCTCTTTCTACACTTTGGTCAGAGACTTCAAAGAAATATATATTGTCCATGTTAAAAAATGAAGGTGGAAAGCATCAAGAAATTTCCTGCATTCATTTTTATTTTTCAGCTAGCAGCCCTAGAAAGGAGTTGAATGATCTAAGTCTTCACAGAATATCAACAAGAACTTTCATTCTTTAAAATAACCAACTCACAATAAAGTTTTGCTATACTTCTGTTTTGCAGAATTACAGCATATTCACAGTGTACATAAACCAATGTATCTGATTGGTGTTGGGGAATATGAGCTTCAATAAAATGTGCTGGTATCATGTATTCTTGGTTGCAATTTGAAGGCAGCAAAAAGAATTAATTTGAAATTTTGTCGTTGAATATATGATCATTTACTTATCTGAGAATATGGCTAAATAATATGAGGATCCTAGCAATCTTAGCTTTTTTACATTTGCTATTTCCAAATACTAAAAAAAATAATAAAATTGGCATCAATAGCATTTGAAAAGTGTGAAGGAATTTCTTTGAATTTTGCCTGAACCACTTATTATCCAATATACTGAATATTTACTGTAGTGACCTTCTTTCTTTTCTCCTTTTTAATGCAAACACAGTTCTATTTTGTAGAAATGCAATGGTAAGCTTGAGGAAATAAAGGAAAAAGAGGAAAAAATATAAAATTACACAATTCTCCTCTGCCCTCTATATTCTAAAACACCTTGTGCTCTGACATTTGAAAAGTTCTGAATGAGGTTTTACCAATAAAACAGTACTGGAAATTAATTTTCTTTACATACTTTCTATTATTGCTATATGTTGGCTGTATTTGGCTAACACGTTTGGCTGGTTCTTATTAATCAAGAATAAGAAAGTTTTCTGCTGACAGCTAGGACTATTGAGTCCAGAAAAATTTGAAAAATGTACTTGGATTTTTATACTCCATCTCTAAGCAGCATCCAGAGAACACCACATTTTTCAGGAAAATACCAGAATACGTATGTGTCTCCACATATATAATAATTCTAAGGGAAAGGTCACTCTATCACAGTGTCAAATTTTGTCGTATAATTAACATCACTTTTTCATAGCCATTTTCAAGAATAAAACTTATTGTCATGTAGTTAACAAAGATGCCATCATCTTTTCTATTCCTCTTGCAGTTTTATTAGGAAAGTTAGGCATTACGTTTATGGTTGTCCACGAGAAACTGAGGGATTTATTCTAGCACAAGTTATCAAAGGTGAATTTGTGTCATAATGGCATGTTTAATTCAGTTATTTAACTTACTGCAGTGTAGCTGTTTTATGGCAGAAACAGTTGTGCTGTCTCATGACAAATGCTGATATGATCTTGAAGCATGCTGAAGTTTTGCACCAGAGACCAAGAAATCCAGCTATAAATATATCTTTTAGCTCTTTGTCAAGGAAGTGTACAATAGGGTGCCTGTTATTCCTCCTTGTTATCAACATCATTATTTATACTGCCAGTGTGTGGCAAGATGTGATTGTCACCTTGCCATCTTTGATTTGAAAATAAGCACTTATTAGATAATGATTTTGTCCAGTTCTCATGTGTTGGGCTTGAATCATATTTCCTTTTGCACTGCTCAGTTCTATGACTTCTTAATTCACTGATACAATATTTGAGTTTTGACAAGGGGGTAGCGTGGTCATGCCTTGGCCAAGAGCCAGATACAACACAAAAATGGGCTGAAGGTGGTAAGCCATCACCTACACGACAACACAGCAAGAACTTAGAGTAGTGGGCCTTCATACAGACCACAGTTAATCAATGGAAAGGGGAATAACATAGGTACAGTGATATCATCACAGATGGGATGGTGTCCTGTGCAAACATTTGGCTATGAAGAATATTGGCATTAGAGAAGCAGACTGGGGCAACATTGTAGCACTGATGTCCAACCCTGCATAGGAGCAAAGCACTCACTGGAAACAAGCTTGGCTCTGAAACTTGCTGGAAGGACCATTGCTTTCTACAGAGCTTGACTGTCTTGACGCTTGGGATCAATAATTGGGGTGAACCTCAGATGACAGTAAGTGTGTGCATGGATGTGTGTATGTGATGTGAAAAGCTTTCCTTGGCATCACCTATCCCTCACTCTTGCTTCACTTCTTAAATAGAACTTAGCAGTGTGACATTGTTTGATGTTCCTTTTCCCCACCATAACAGAGCTACATGTTGTTTCTTTTTGAAAGCAACTAACATTTTTTGTGGAACTTTCACAAGAAACTGCAATGCTCACATAACTCAAACAAAACTACCTGAAAGTGATAGTTATGCACTTTTCAAGTGACAACCATTTAGAATCTGTCAGTCAGGAAGAAAATTATTGCTCTTTGTGCATAAAATTGCAATTAAATTGTGCTTCTTGTGTTTCAGTTAAAAGACAAGCATCTCTAGATCACAACTCAAAGCATCACAGAATAGACAGATTTCCAGAGATAAATTCAGATTTTGGTTACATCATTGCAAATTCAGAACAAGTCCATTGAACTGAAAAGCTTTAAAAATGAATTTACAATAACAATGAAACCAAAATGTGTTTCCTTCCTGCTTATTTCTATAAGTATTTGTTCCATATTTAGCTAGTATTTACTGCTTTCCTTTAAACAAAATGAAAACCATGTCCAGGAGAAATGTTTTCTTTTGCCATAGATCATTTACTATCATATGATATTTGAAAACAGATAGGCTAAGTGAATGGGCTTTATGACACATCCTCCAGAGGGACCTGGACAAACTTGAGAAGTGGGCCTATGTGAACCTCATGAAGCTCAATGTGGCCAAGTAGAAGCTCAGGGCAATCCCCAGTATCAATACAGGCTAGGGGGTGATGTGATTAGAGCAGCCCTGCAGAGAAAACCTTGGGGGTACTAGTGGATTAAAAGCTCAACATGAGCCAGAAATGTGTGAGTGCAGCCCAGAAGGCCAACCACATTCTAGGCTGCATCAAAGGAAGTGTGGCCAGGAGGTCAAGGGAGGTGCTTCTGCCCATCTACTCTGCTCTGGACGGACCTCACCTGCAGTACTGTGTCCAGCTCTAGAGTCCTCAGCACAAGAAGGACATGGACCTGTTGGAGCGGGTCCAGAGGAGGGCCATAAAAAGGATCAGAGGGCTGGAACACCTCTCCTATGAAAACAGGCTGAGAGAGTTGGCACTGTTCAGCCTGGAGAAGAGAAGGATCTAAGGAGACCTTATTGCAGCCTTTCAGTACTTAAAGAGGGCCTATAAGAAAGATGGGGACAGTCTTTTTAGCAGAGTCTGTTGTGACAGGACAAGGGGTAATAGTTTTACACTAAAAGAGAGGAGATTTAGACTAGATATAAGAAAGACATTTTTTACAATGAGGGTGGTGAAACACTGGCACAGGTTGCCCAGAGAGGTGGTAGATGCCCCATCCCTGGGAACATTCAAAGTCAGGCTGGATGGGGCTCTGAGCAATATGAACTAGTTAAAGATGCCACTGCTCACTGCAGGGTGGGGTGGACTAGATGATCTTTAAAAGTCCCTTCCAACCCAAACCATTCTATGATTTATGATGTAATTTTCCTAGCTACACATCTGTATTTTATATGCACTCCAGAAAACACAAATTAAATATATATAAATGAATATAAATAAATATATAAAAATATAAATAAATTATAGAAAAGGTGGCTAAAATTGTATCTGAAGAGTGTTAAAATGTTTTTTCATAGACTAGGCAATTAGAAAAATTACTTTTCATAGCATTCAAACCTCATACTCTAAGAAGAAGTGATAGAGTATGAATAAGGAACAAGAGGTCTGTTCTTAGAAGACATTTGAAGAAGGATTAGAGGTTGAACTTTCAAACTGGAATTAGCAAGACATTCGTTGCTAATGAGAGCTGATACACTGCACCTACAAATATCTGCCTAGAAAACAAGGTAAAATGTGTCTCCGTACTTTTGTGGCTCTCGTGTTGGAAATGCTAGTATATTATATGTTAATAAAGATATTTCAGGTGTCATTCAGGACATATTAGTAAGATATTACATTCACGACCCTAGAATATATTAACAAAGCAATTGCTCTCATCTGAAAAACTGAGGAGGAAAATTAAATAAATTATAGTACTGGTTATGCACTGAAATACTGCTGAAGGGACATGCTTTCTTTTCAGTGCACATTATCATATATCCCTTGTGCAGCCTGATACTTCTCAAATGCTGTATTATTTTCAGCTCTACTTTATCAAGCTCAGGACCTCAAAGTAAAGCTGCCCACAGAATATCTTATGTGATAAGTCATTGTCCTCCTAAATGTGCCTAAACTTTGGACATCTCACCCTCCAAGAAGCCATCTCTTACAAATGGTAATGCCTTTTCTTACAGGAACTAAAGATGCCAAAAAAGAAAAGCATTTCATTGTTTTATATGAAAAAGCCTCCTTTTCTTGAATCTTTCTTCTCCTTGCTCCACTGCACTGAAAAAGTAACTTTGAAATAAGCTTATTTTCCATTTCAGGCATTCTCAATTGTATTTTTGAGATATCAGCTTCAAATACTGAAAATTCAATTTGAGTTTTATTGTACATCGATTTTGATAATTTTGACTGACTTTTAAAATTTTAATGGAGTGGATTATTTTTTCCATTGACTCTTTCTAGAAACCCCCACTTTCTAGAAATCCTTTCTAGTGAGGGAGAAAATTTACACATCCAATTCTCTTTAGGCCATATAATTACTGATTCTAAGGCCAGAAAACTAGAAAAGCTCTGTGCTGTTGGAACTAGAGTAATTTTTGTACCCACAGTGTAATTAATGCTATTTTACTGACAGTCTAAAATTAGCACACATTCTTAATCAGAAAGACGTCACAGCCAATAAAACAGGGCTGAGGGGAGCCCACCTCAAGGACAGTTATGAAAACAAGTTAGTGCCTCAACTGCACATGAGCCTGGGCAATCTGCAGTAGCTGATCCTGCTTTGAGCAGCGGAATTGAACAAGATGACTTCCAGAGATCCCCGCCAACTTAAAGAATTCTGTGATTCTGTGCCACCATTGTAGCTATGGGCAAAGGACTAGAAAGGGTATCATACAGCTTACAAAATACCAGCTTTAAACAGGGGGAAATTATTAATAAAATACTATGACAATCAGTGCTGGAAGAACCACTCAGCTATCAGAAAGAACATGAAATACTGTGATTTTTGCTAATGACAAAAATGAGGGCCAATATAATCCTGACAGAGTTTGTTGAATCAAGTTCATAGACAGACAATGGATATTCAGCAAAGAAAGAGTGAAATAATAAGAGTTAACTTAACCTTCTAAAGCAGTAGGACCTGCAACTATTGTGCTGCTCTACTTTTAAATGTAGACATAGCCTGCAATGAAAGGGAACACAGCACTAGTTGACCCAGGAGACACAGGAGCCAACGTCTGTGTTTGACTCCAACAATCTATCTACAATGGAACTCAGACCTTTGTCTATAAAACTTTTTATCTATAAAAACTGTGTTTTATAAAGCTCACAGAATATGAGGAAGTTGTGACTTAAAGCCTATGCAAATCATATTATTGACAAAAAGCCATTATTAAAATAGGCAAAAATCTATATGAGGAACATCTAATCTCATACTAGGACTCTGGGATTTTAGCTACTTGAAAAGAGATAAGAAATAGAAAGAAAAAGGAAAGCATGCATAGAAATAACATATTTGTTATTGAGGAAGAAAGAGTAGTAACTACATAGTTATTTAACCTATTGGTATAATCCAGATAAGAAGAAATGGATATAAGTAAAATGGACTCGGCAATAATGGAGTGGATAGTGAGAAGAATCTCTTATACAAAGAGTACTTTCTTTAAGATATAAAGGTACAGTAGAGTACGCCTGAAAAGCTCTTTGGAGGCATACTTGAGGTATGTCCTCAATAGTTCTGAAAATTCTAAATTTCTGTTAACAATTCTAAAAACTTTTAACAAAGTTCTTTGCAGTTTTCTCACCTAGGTAGAAAGTGCCAGCATAAGGAAAAGAACCATAGATAAAGAAGCAATCAACTAAATATATCACAAGTATTTATCCACTCTTGCTTCAACTTATTCTAGTTCAGTTAAATTGTTAGTTATACTTAGTGTATTATTTATACTTAAATCATCTGGTGTACTATTTACTCGCTGTTAAAATAAAGATTTCCCCCTTACATTAGCTGCTATCAGGTTCAGTGGGGTTTGTAGCAACTACTCTGAACAACAAAGTGAGCACCCACTAGCAAAATAGCCAATTAATATTCCAAGAATTCCAGAGGAGGTTTAAAGTTTGACCATTATAAATCTGGAGTGACACGTTCAGTTTAGACGGACTAATTAAAATATCCAGGTATGTCTTGCTACAATATAGAATTTACATCTTTTTATACTAAGTTGGCATTACTTTGATAAAATGATGTAGTAATCCCAAGAGGTGTTAATTAGGTGTGAATAAATGCCACAATGAACTTTTCAGGGAAGCTCAATAGGACATTTTCCTCTAAAAAGAAATATTGTCAGTGTCAACATAAATATTGCATCTTACAGAAAAACACACTAAAATCTTAATTTCATTTTCAGAGAGACATAGGATAATGACTTCAAGAAACAAGGACCAATCAGCTTCTTGCAGTGCATTAATTACTTGGTTTTCTCTATTTGGCAAAAAGTGTTATTTCTTCAAGCTACAATAATTATGCTATCAGGCTATACATATCATTATAGCTGGTAGCATATGTATCTGGTCAGTTACCATAACAGCCAAGTATTTATCTTGCAAAATTATTAATTTTGCATTAAGTCTTCAAAAAAAGAAATAAGAAGCTATTTCAGGTATACCGTTTTAGTGAAGATCTTTTTAACGTATTCTTTTCTAAGCAGTAAAAGAAGACAATTTCTTTCTGGTACGTCAGATATCTACAAAGCAGAAATCTCCGTTGTGCTTATGTACTGAATTGTACCTAATTCTAATACAGATTTCCATAGCTCCAGCGAGACATGCAAAAGACTACATGAGTTACCTGAGCTCCATCAGCAAAAAAAAAAATCCCATTAAATACAGCTGAAATAACTGGCACCTTCCATCGTAAGTGATCCCCTCTCTGGGGCTATAAAAGAATTTCAGTATCTGGCACTCTACTAGAAAATGTCCATCAAAAATAACACAGACATTCACACATAATATGTATTTTACATTTGGGATGAGTTTTGTGCTCATGAAAATAAAGGACTGGCAACATTATATAGAGCCAAGCATAATGCAGACAGGCACTGCACAAACTTCCCCACACAACTTTGCCAGTGAGTGACAGTCTTGACCTATGACCCTTCTGCTACTCCAGTTCTTGGCCTTTCTTGACTAGAGACTGCCAAGTGTGCTGAACTGAGCCAAACTGTGTGATGTGAACCAATATCTACTGGGCACAGTGATGTACTTTCAGCATGTTAAATATTATTTGTGGTATAGTAACGGTTAGAGCTATGAGAGTCAGTAAAATCCCATTTGGCAAGCCAGCTCTTTTACTACCTTCTTAAATTAATTAAAACAAAATACCCTCTGAAAACTCCTGCCTAAAAGAATGTTAGTTAAAGGTACTATTTAATACTACACTTTGTTTACAAATGCCTGTTTGTACTCTACTGCTGAATCCAGCTAATGTTCACATTTATGAGCTTCTCTGAAAGGCATATACATTAACTGAAAGCTGATTTGTTGCTATTTTATTGGAGAAGACTGGATGAAGCAGAGTATCTCGACATAGAGATTGCATTAGACCACAGACGTTTTGGACAGACTTGTCATTTCAACATTTGTTTGCTTGGCTGCTTCCCCTTTGGCTCTTTGAGAGGGTCCCTCTCCAAAGCCACCTAGAAACAGTGCAGAAATAAGAACACTTTTAAAATGACAGGTCTAAGGAATAACAGTGCTCTGAATTAAATGTTTGCATTTTTAAGACTGAATTCAGCAGCAAGAGGCTTTCTTACCTAGGTTCCTTCCACCGAACTCCCCTCCACTCCAAAAGTCTAGGTCAATAATAAGCAGGCTTCTTTAGGCAGCATTAATACGAGTCTTCAGGTTGCAGATGCTGCACAACTGAAGAGAAACCCAAATTCAAGTTATTGTCTTAATACCTTGAGTTCAAGCACCATTTTAAAGTACCATTTATTTCACATACCTTGAGTAACAGAAGCTCTTTTTTCCTCACTATAGACTTCAAACACCCCAGACATGCTGCTACATCCAAAGCAGTGTTCAGTTACCCAGTCTGGCAATTCACATGAATGTCTAAATCCTAGGTTGTTTGGGTTTTTTAAAGTCTAGAAATTACATGGTAAAGAATTATCTCATGAATTTTCTGGTACATCTTCATCAGATTCAATCACCTTTTTTTTAAACTACCATACAGAAAGAGTTTCCACTGATGAGGAAAAATTAGGAACATGATTCAAAACTAAATGGGAGAGATTCCCAACCGACCTCAATGGACTTTTAACAAACCAAGACAAAAAAACCCCAAAATTAAAAATTTATTAAAAGTTTAATGTGATTCCTCTGTTCCCTACTGCTGAATCAATCATTGTGCATGAAGTAAAATGTAGACCTGAAAGAAAACATACAAATAAACATATCTCCATTAGAAAATTTTATTTATAACAACCAAAACACTTTTGGGGAATAGAATTGACCTGGCTAAACTTTCAGAAGAAACTAGAAAAGCTCTAAAATGAATAGCTTTTCACAATTCTTAATATTTGACATGGGAAAGCAATTCTATTTTATCATTAACAGTAATAATTTCATAAAGTAATTGAAATGATGCAATCATAGGAAAGTAATTATTACAATTTTTAAATGTTATATTACCATCTCAAAGATGTTGTGTCTTTATTTGTATTTTCCCCAATTTTACAAAAATAATTAATGTCTCTAGTTGTGTTCATAATGATTTAATCAATGAGAGCTTAGAGTGCCCAGTGTAAATCATATGCTGTGCAGCTTTTCTAAGAGTATGGCCTTGAATAGGTAATAGCGGAAGTAATTACAGCTTTCAACACTGGTAGCTCTTGGCCTTCACACTTTGAGTGGATATTGGCCAACTAGCTATAGCACAAGTATCATACCATTTTGCTAAAGGAAATAACACTTTTGAGATTCAAACTTCATTCTAGTTCCATTTTGTACAATTTATTAGGTGAGAACAGCTTTTGTATTGTATGCCTTAGCAACTTCAGTGACAGATTTAATTTCCAGTTATCTCTGCTACAACAGTAAATAAATCTCTCAACTGACAGTGTTCCTTTATGCTTATACTTTGTCTTAAAATGAGACATATTCCACTATAACTGTTCATTGGCCATTCAACTTTTATTGACCAATTTTTAGGCAGTTATCAGTTGGCTATTTTCCCTAGAGGAGATAACGCTCCTGACAGTCAAATTCCTTTACCTTCCCTGCCATCAAGTAGTAAAATTGTGTATTTGTGAAACTTTATAAAACATTTCCTCTATAATCTGAAACACTGAATCGATGCAAAAAAGAACAGTCTCCTGAGACTGGGCAGCGTATTTCTTCTTTGAATCATCAAGGAGTTTACAGCAAAGTAAAAATGGGTATCCAGAAAGGAAAGCAAGTATTTTCCCTTATGTTAATACCACAAAATGAAATAAAATCTTAAAACCCCAGGCATCTTTTATAAATTCCCAGCAACATTCAGGAGTACCTAAAATCCAAACACAAAAGGACAACTTACTAACATGACAATAAATAAAGTGAAAATAGAAACTAAGCATTAAACTGAGCTCACTATTTTCAATTCAGCAATATTTTTACTTTTTTTTTTTTTTTTAATGGTTGCCAAAGCATTTTTAAGAAGATATCTGTAATGGAATTCTGCAGTCCTAAAAAATAGTTTAAATCTGTGTCAAAAAGTAGTGAAATGTGTATGCTTGATATAAACAACAACAAAAAAATGTAACAGAAATAGATTTCATTTTTAATCCACTGCCAAAATCCATTTGACAAACACTTGGCCTTTCGCCAGTCACAGTTGAGGCTGACATGAAGATTTGTCAAACTAGGTTAACATTACTACTGAATTAGTACATGAATTTTATTCTTTATTTTCAGATGTTGGCAAGGAGACAGTAAAATTCCTACTAGGGGTGCTAACATTTTGGAGACTAGCAGTAATCTATTGGTTAATGCTTTATGGAATGAAAGTATATGTCAACAGATAGGCATCTTTACCAAACTAAAAAACAACTATTTAGTGTGATACTAAAACACGTATAGATATTCCTAGACACACGCATACATATATTTTAAGTAGTGCTGTCTGCCATTAAGTGGTAACGACACATAATTTTAAGTTAAATATGCACTCTCCAGCCTTCATTAGATCCTGTTTGGTATGTTGCACCTTATAACTTTAGCAATGTGAAAGAACAGAACATAGTAAACTACACATTTTCTTACATTATGCCTGATCTTGAAGAATGGCACTCTTTATGCTATATACTGTAACAGCAGAAGAGGAGATTAAACAGGCTGTTTGGCTCTTTGAGTCCAGTGCCTGATCCCTGCAGCCAATATATCATAAAATATTTTTTGATATTTTGGATGTTAGTACTCTTTTTAGAAGGTTCTAACAGAACTTCACTGCTCTGGTGGTTCCTCCTGGTTCAAACTGAATTTTCACTTGACCACATGTTAGCCACGCCCAGCAACACCCTTAGAGTGTTGTAACTGCAACTCAGAGTTTTCTTTCCTTTGCCTTCTTTCTTCTTCTCGCTCCCCTCTCTCGTACCCCTTTCCTTTGAATTTCCTAATCCAAGGAGCATACGGTTTTACTAAACTATACAATTGCATCTGTTGTTGTTAAGTGACTGTTATTAATTAGAGGGCAGTGAGTGATCAAATATTCCAAAGTTCAAATCAAGAGAGAATAGAATGTTTGGCAGGGCTATTCCTCAATTTGGGAGCTCATGTTTTTCCAGAAAGGACCAGTTTACTTACTCTACACAACCAACCACTGTCTTTCCCTGTTGTTGCAGTCAGCATCAAGTTCCCTTTGATTTCAAAACAAATAATATTAAGGTCTCAATTCAGCTTGAGGTTATTTTGCTAATTTTTTTGTTGTTGTTTGCTTTTCCTAGTAGAATTTCAAATGCATGTGAAATGTTTTATTTTACTATCATAAAACTAAGAGGTTTATAATGCTGTTGTTTACTGTATTTTGTTAATCATGCATATTGAATATAAGAGATGAGGAGAGATTTGAAAGACATGAATTTGAGAAGAAAGGTAACACCTTGATGCTGTAAATTGTTGTATATTGACTTCCTCTACATATGAGCAGTCCCAACAAAAGCAGTTGGACTTCTAATACTCACACAAAACTCTACACAAAAGTCAAACTGAAACTGGAGTTCTGTAGATGAGTGAAAGACATGGTTTAGAATAGTGAGCTCATAGTAGAAACAGCTGAGCATCTTTGCATCTGGAAACTGGTTGTAGTTATAAACAATATTACTTTGGAAAACGTTTTTGTTGTGGTTCTTCAATCTTTTAGTTTTCAACAGAAACTTGTTTCATTAAAGTGAGGGATGCCTACTCAAGGGCTGCCTGTATAATCTTTGTTACTACTTCAGATGGAGATCTGGTTTATGTGTGTGAAATCTGCAATGAAGGTTGATTGTATTTACTGAACCATATGTTTTTCTACATCCTGATCGGAATTTATGATGGCATTGTTTTTCTTTAAGTTAACAACTACAGTACATTTCAAGTTAGCTGATTTCCACTGAAAATTGTAGTCACTAATGAGGTGACATTTTGTGAATTTTCAGGCAATTACATTTTTCAGTTTTGGTGATAGAGTTCTATTGCAAGGATTTGTTTGTTGATTTGTTGCTTTTTTTTCTTCTATCCACAAATTGACAAAATTCTTTGAAAGTTTTATTATTTCCTTCTGCCACAAATTAATTACGTTGTGTAGGATCTAGAAATCAAGACCTCTGTATCTGAAAAAGTTTATTGCATTAATAGAAATAGCAAAAATGCACATTTGGCCCAATTTACAAATACTTGCCAAGCACCCTTTATTTGCCTGAATACTCTAAAATTGGAAACATGTCACATCACTATTCCTGAAGAATATTAGCTTAATTACACTAGCATAGCATTTCCTGAAAAGTAAGGCATGCCCATACAATGTGGAATAAGAAATCTATCCAGCTATGCAAGAAGACTGGCTTCTCATTCAGTTAATGTGAATTTGCTTAAGTCCCTGGATTAGTTGTTTGAACCACTAACTCACTACACAAGGAACATCTGCATTCCATAAGACTCCAATTTCAAATCTTGATGGTGTAGTTGCAGTTCTACAACTTTATTAGATGAATCGGGGGTATTTTCTGGTGTACACTACTGAAAGATCTCAGATATAGTCTTTAGACTAACACACGCAGACACATTCTGACTCAGATTTGCATGAATATTGCAAACTCTGTATTTTTAAGTATAGAGTATTCTGAGTATGACTCTTTTGAGAGGCTCTTCACTGCTTCTTTTATCTCATGTATCTTATACTATGTACTGACATATGTATATGTACCGACACACAGTATACATAGTGTTGTAGAAAATAAAAATTATTAAACATGCAATTGGCATCCTTCAAATCTAACATATTTCACCTGGAATAACAATATCACAATAAATGCGTATTTCACACAAAATACTTTAGCATTTACAGGATGAATGGGAAAGGTGTTATTAAAAGCCAGTGTATAAAGCCTCTCCTATCTCATTTCTTTGTGCTTTTCAAGACTGTCATGTTAGTTAACAACTAAATACATTCTTTAGTAAATAAATTGTATTCTCAAATGTATTCTTCACTTTTATTGGCCACGTGACACATGAATCTCATGAACAAGGAGGGAAAAGAAAATGTGTCAGATCTATTGATAAGCCTAGTGCTTACTTTCCTGTTGCTCTGGCAAGCTAAGCTTCTACTCAGATGTCCAACCTGACAGGAGCTGCCATAAAAGTGGGTCATCATTTTATCTTTGCAAATAATATTTGCCCAATATTAGTGTTCTGGGCCTGGCTGGGAGGGAGTTAGCTTCATAGCAGTGCTACGGTGCCACGCTTTGGATGTGTGATTAAAAAAAGCACTAACAATGCTCCAATATTCAGCCATTGCTGAACAACGCTTGCACAGTGTCAGCACGTTCCCTCTTTCTTCCCACCTCCAGCAAGTAGGCTGAGGGTGGGCAAGAGATTGAAGGTGACATAGGTGGAAGAGCTCCCTCAAACTGACCAAAGGCATATTCCATACTGTATGAAATTGTGCTCAGTAATAAAAGCTCAGGGAAAGGAGGAGGAAGGAGGAATATTTGTGGTTACCATGTTTGTCTATGCAAACAACAATTACACATGCTTAGGCTCTGCTTTCCAGGAAG
Organism: Coracias cyanogaster; assembly: GCA_033124195.1. NCBI lineage: Eukaryota > Metazoa > Chordata > Aves > Coraciiformes > Coraciidae > Coracias > Coracias cyanogaster. The sequence goes on from JAVSBS010021337.1 coordinate 56,844, forward strand.
TGGCTAAAGGTCTGCCCGCCTATGGGTAGTAGTAAACGCATCTCTCCTTCTTTTGCTTATATGCACAGCTTTTACTTTCCCTGTTAACCTGTCATTACCTTGACCCACGTGTATTCACATCTTCCTTATATTTTGTCCCACTACTATGGGAGAAGAGAGTGAGTGATCAGCTGGGTGGGCATTTGGCTGCTAGCCAAGGCTAACCCACAACATCTAGAAAATTAAGAATGCTGATCTGTATTAATTTATGTTAATGGTCAAACGATGCAAGTCAGTTACCAAAAAACAGGTCTAGATTAACTGCATGGGAAATAAGAAAAAGTTCCATCCAAAAAAAATTTTGGCTGAGGAGGTAAGAGGTTGATAACAAATCTCCAGGCTGAGAAGTCCAGTTCTTTTACTTCTCTCCAAAGCTACAAAACTGACTAGGAACAAACAGGGACAGACCATGTCAAATATTTAAAAGCCATTCTCTAAAAAAGAAGCAGCAGACTGAAGGTATGCATGCTGGCACAAGGATAAGTTCCAGTGGAAGAGATTTTAAAGAAACAGCCAATAAGGGATGTGGTAAGTTTTAGGTAATGTGTTTTCTAGTTTACCCACTTCCTTACATTAGGCTGTATCCCTCCTATTAAACACTTCTCTGATTCAGAAAATTCTCAATCACTTAAAAAAACTATTTACAGGTTCTCAAAGGTATATTGCATTGACCAGTGGAGTAATTATGATAAATGTACATATTAATATACTAGGCAAAACATCTAAATACGAGAACTGTGAGCTTCCACAGCTGAGCAAAAGCCATTTTGACAAAAGCCATTTCACCAACTGGCAGTGCAGTATGAGTTAACATGAGTTAAGACAGAAGACAACTACCCCTAACTCTGTCATCAATGAAACATCCATATTCTTCCAATTGCAAAGGATTATGTATTAAATCAGCATAAACATCTTTTTTATATAACACACTCCTAACGACTGCAGGTCCCACATTAATATCCCATGTAACAACTTTAATTTTTACTTTCCACACTGTATATCTCACTGCATTATTTCTCAGAGATGCACTTTTGGTATGCTACCTTGTAGTGTAAGAAACAAAAGGTTCTTTGGCCTATGACCAGAACTTGACATGATACGATGCAGAAGACTTGTAAAAGCCACATAAAATGCTTAGAAAATACTTCTGGAAAATGAAGGCATACAAAATCTGGTTATGATTATTTTCCCACTGGAATGTTATGTGTCCACGGCAGGTATGTTGCATAGAAAGGCATAGATAGAAAACCAATTTTCACTGCTTTTCCGATTGAAAACATACTTAAAATAACACAGTAGCAAGAAAAATATTGATAAAATGGAACAACTCTGTGTTAAATAAGTTCCTCAGCAAAAACATACTTAACAGATTTTAACTGATTATTTGTGGTGTTCATTTAAATGGTGGGTTATTATGAAACACATATGGATGTGCTGCAGAGCCCACTCTATTCTTTACAAACAGGTTTAAAACTTTATTGACTGATAGGGTAGGAGAGATTTCTTTTGATTTTTGTTTCTGCAATTTCCATATGTTGAACATATGGTACATTTCTCTGAAGTGTAGTTGACACTAGAAATCAATAAAACCCACTCTCACTTATGTCCAAGCATCATGTGTGAATGGCTTTAACTGTACTTTTATTAATTCAAATGCTATGATCAGCTTCTGATCAATAAAGAGCAAGTCATGAGACTCACAAATCCTATCTGTTATAACCCATTATTGGCTAGAGTTGGAGAATATGCCATTATCTTTGTTCCTCCAGGCTTGTGGAATTCATTAAACACAAAGTAACCAGGCCAGTTCAGAAAGTTACTTCGAACTTTCTTTTTCCTTGACATTTTGCTAAAATTATTTCAGTGCAATGTTTCATATGCAACAAATAATAATTATGCAATTCCATAAAGCTTAATTTACCAACAAGTTGCCCAATTTTAAAACAGATTTACCTTCCTAATGATGAAGTTACGTTGGCAAGAAACTGAGTACGAGCTTAGTAGCTTTCCAACTTCAGCAAGATGCAATTTTTCCAAGTTGACTCCTTTAAGTTTACCTTCCCTCTCTCTAATTTTGATATCCTAATCCAAGATTAAGCAACAAATACAGTTATCAGATACTTATTTTCTCATTATATAGTTACCCAGAGGTTAGAGATAAAAAGCCATAGTATAACATTTATCATAAGAGATGTAAACAGTTCGCATTCTAATTCATATGCTTGCAACTTGACCAGCATTTCTCACCAAATTCCTGTGCAACAATAGTCTCTACGAAAGTGAGCATGTTATATACGTACTGTAAGAAGATCATTCTATTCCAGGTAAATGTTCTACATTTTGACAAGTCTGAAGATTTGACCTTCTATTTATTATCTATATTTCCTCTTCAACTGTATTTAATTCATATTTGCAGCTATCAAACCCCAGCATACTGCATCACATTCTTACTTGGAACTTCATTTTGTCTTTATTCTTGGCTTGCTGGCTGTATTTCTGTATCTGACTCAGACCGTGAACAAGTGAGACAGCGGCACTGGCAACAACAAGCTCTGTTGCCAAGTACCACACTTTTTCCTCCATTTTTGAGGTTTTTGAGGTGGATGGGTGTTCCCTGACCCAGGGAACCCTGAGGCAGAAGGGGAGAGACCCGGCAGGAGTCGGCATCTCTCGCGAGAGAGTCCGAGAGGGCGAAGTGACTGGGGGCGTTCCCAGTGAAACCGCGGCAGGTTTAAACGCGGCGAACCTGGAAGCGGCACTCAGACCGCGAACAACAGGGCGTGTGGGGGAGGGGCTAAAAAAAAACCAACCACAAAACCAAAACAGCGACGGTTGTGACCAAGGCTAAAACTCCTGCAAAGAAGAATGTGGCGACCCAGACAGAGGTTCTGCGGGAGCACGTTGGTGTCCAGGTCTCCGGCTGCAGAGAGTGCCGGAGTCTGGCACTGCTGGTGGAGGGTGACGGGGGTAACACCTGCATCTGGTGTGACCAGGAGGACGATCTGCTCAGCCTAGTGACTGAGCTAAAGGAGGAGGTTGAAAGATTGAGAACAATAAGGGAATGCGAGAGGGAGATTGATTGGTGGAGTCAGGCGTACCATCCTTCTCTCTTGCCACCAGGTAAATGGAGAAAACCCAAGAAACAAGGGGGAGTGGAAACAGGTCCCTGCTCGGCGAGGCAGGCCCTGCAGGCAAACCCCATCCCAGCCTCCCTCGCCTTCCCCTTCTTGGTTGTCCTTGCACAACTGATATGGGGCTCTGGAATTGGAGGGACAAACAAATGAATGATGGTGGGGATGAAGATCCATTAGGGGACTCAGCCAGGGCAAGTCAGTCTCCCCCATGCATTAAGACTTGTTCTAAAAAGAAAAAAAGGAGGGTAATTGTAATCAGTGACTCCCTTCTCAAAGGAGCTGAGGGGCCCACATGCCGGCCAGACCCACACCACAGGGAATTCTGCTGCCTCCCTGGGGCTGGGGTCAGAGATATTACTAGAAAACTCCCTAGTCTGCTATGGCCATCGGATTATTACCCCCTGTTGGTCATTCAGATCAGTAATGATGATGCCACAGAGAGAAGCCTGATTAACATGTGGCTTAGAGGCTGGTGCCACCAACAGCATTTTGGGTTTTTTGAACATGGGGAGCTTTATGCTGCACAGGATCTGCAGGAAACGGATGGAGTTCATCTGTCCCCAAGGGGGAAAAGTATCTTTGCATATGAGCTGGCTGGGCTCATTGAGAGGGCTTTAAACTAGGTTCGAAGGGGGAGGGGGATAAAACTGGACCTGCCAAAAGTGAGCAAAAGGGTGGCAGGCCATTGTTGGGCACGAAGTCAACAGCCTGGCTCAAGTGCATCTACACTAATGCACGTAGCATGGGCAACAAAGAGGAGGAGCTGGAAGCCATTGTGATGCACTACTGCTATGACATAGTTTCCATTACGGAAACGTGGTGGGATGACTCTCACGAGTGGAGTTCTGCAATGGATGGCTATAAGCTCTATAAGCGGAACAGACAAAATAGAAAGGGCAGTGGGGTTGCTCTCCATGTTAGAAACTGTTTTGAATGCATGGAAGTAAACAAGTGTGATGGACCAGTTGAATATTTATGGGTAAACTTGAGGAAGGCCAATGAGGTAGATGTCCTGCTGGGACTCTGTTATAGACCACCCAACCAGGACGAAGAGGTTGATGAATTATTCTGTAGGCAGAAGTCGCAAGACCTTGTTCTTGTGGGAGACCTCAACTTGCCAGACATCTGCTGGAAATATAATACAGCAGACAGGAAACA